>KZ061539.1:265885-306169 GCA_002091835.1 Anopheles maculatus | reverse complement strand
CGTCGTGTGGTACTTTTCCACACCAGTGGCTGGACATTGGACGAGTCTATTTACAAAACATGTGGTTGGCTCTTGTGTTGGCAGCGCATGTGTGTGGTTTCTTCTCCATGCCTCATTAATTTCCAGCTCCAGCTCGTAAAGAACACCGACAGGATGGTGTCGATTGATCAACGGAAAACAGGACTTTGGAACAAATAACACGCCTGCACACTCCCACAGTAGGACACACTTGTTTTTTTGAGCGAAACGGTCAAAACATTTCTAGATCCGTAACGTCCGTAAAAACTAGATCGAACTAGACTCTGGTTTACCATATGCCCAACAAGACCAACATTGTAGGCAAATAAATTAAACAGACCTGAGAGAGCTTGAGGAACAGGAAGGTTGACAAGGTCGATGAAGCAGCTGCCGTGTGACAGCGGTTTGTCGAAAGTGTGTACAAATTCTTTCTCTGATTATTCAACAATCATCTGCGGTGCCTCGCAACAGAATCAACCAAAAACCGAAATTATTCTTATACCAACCCACACACACACACACATGGGTGGCGTCTCGTTTCCTGTTAGTCAATCTACTCCGTACATCTAGGCGAGCACGATCAACACACCAAGAACGATCGTTTCGTGGGATTTAAATTTAGCACAAAAATCGTCGCTCGTCGCAGAAAGGCAAGGTTTGCACAAAGTCAGCACGGTTTGCAAAGGAAAAAGAAAATACCACCCATACAAGCAGCTTGAGAAATGAATGAAAAATTATCGTTTAGCGATACGGTTAGATGGAAAAGTATCAGTACAAGAAGAGATAAATATGGGTAGATATTTGAAACATACCATGCGCCTCCATTATAAGAACAGGATACAATTCATAAAAGATAGTAAAAGCTTTATAATTAAAGAAAACAGAGACGCTGGAAGCAATTGTTATAGGTTATTCAAAAGAGAAAATATTATTTGAACAATAACATGCTTAAAAGCACAAACAATACACTACTCTTAAAAAAGTATGTAAAAACACCTTTTAAAAAATGGGTATTAATATAGAGCTTGTTATAAAAATAGATAATGTTTTTTTTTTACTAAACCACTTTTTCCCTACTATCACACATAAACACAAACAGTCTTAAAATAGCTTGCACAGAAACCCGATAGCATACATCACGAAGCGATACCCTGGTTGGCTTCCCTCTAAGGACACTATTTTTATACATTATCGAAATCGGAAAATAGTCTGCTAGTGTGGGTGTGCTGTGCAGCATCTGCAAATGCAAAACTGGTCCGAAAGTTCAAGTTTAACGAGGAAACGATAAGTGGCTATTGTAAGATGCACGCGAAACATTTCGGGAAGGGATTAAAATACCCAAAAGGATAATGGCCTCTTTGGATGGCCACGAATGACACGTGGCACGTGGCACGTGTGGATTTTGTTTTCAAAGAACATAAGAATTGAATGGAGATATTGCTTATCGTCATGTACAATGAATTTTTTGCACATTAAATATATTGCGGCGCATTTAACAACACGTTCTCGCGATAACCTCTCATAACGTTCGTCGTTTTTAAAAATAGAAATATCGTTAAAAAATCGTAAAAAAAAACCTCTAAAGGAAAAATAGAAGTCTCGCCAGTAGGTTTACATTTTTACTTTCTTTTATCATCAACAAGCATAAAGGGGTTTCGTGCACAAGCGGGAGGCATTCTTGTTTCTGGGAATTCCGTTCGACCGTTGGGTAAAACAAAATAGCAAAGCAAATGAAACGAACGCACGCGTAAATATGCTGATTCGGCGAATCACATGACAAATATAGTGGTTGTAAACATGGGCAAGAGCAGAAGAGATCGAAAAAAAACCGAATTTAACATTCCTTTTGATACGATGCTTTATAACTGCGACACCCGAAAGCTGCCGAAAAAAAAAAATGCGTATCACGTTTCGCGGGCGTTCAAGAAAAGGTAGAACACGGATGTTACTTCCTTCCGTCACCTGAAACGTCATCAAAAAGTAACGGATATCTTGAGAATGGGGCTGTGTGGCGTGCAGACAAATAAAACTCTACACACTATCAACAAGTGTGGGCAAGAGAGAACTACTATTAAACCAGTAGAGACGAACACTACACACGCCTCACCTTGAATCGAGGGTGCAACACCCCAAGCGAAGGTCCTCCGAAAACGGGTAAAAACATCTTCCGGACAGAGGGATTTAAGAGGATCGTTTGCAGAGCGAGAGAGTGAGTGAGAGTCATGGTTCGAGGCAAATATTAAACCATGATTTAAAACATTCATTGTGTTTGTCCGACTGTCTACAGGGCCATCGCTGCACAAACAACAACACCGCCGTGACGTCCCACCGTGTAACGCTTTTTATCAATTAGAAAGATCGCTCAGCTGTGCTACATTTACCGTCTGTCTAACTGTTGTGCTCGGCTCGGCTAATCGGACCTTGGAAACAGAGACTAGAGGCTGCACTTGAAATCGCGTTTCTTCAGCGTTACCACAACAATTGACGCTAAAAGAGTACAGTGCACAACAAGGCAACCTGCTTGCTACGACGCGTCATCATTTTTTTTGTAAGTTCTCCTCCCGACACATTCTTGCGCACTAGGCAGGGCGGACGATGATGAAAAAGGGCAGAAGAGACAAACATACAAACAAACTATAGCATGTCCCGTTGTTGTAAAGCGTGCGCAAAGTTGTCGTCGTTAGTCGCACACAAAGTAATGGGGAGGCTCGCCCCGACCGACTCGACGATTGCGGCAGTCTGATTGGCTTAGCACACGTTTGCGTTTGAGATTGGGAAATACACACGAAAACGAGATTGACTGACTGAGGGAGTGCTGCTCGTGTACTTCGAGATTATGACGGTTGGAAGGTAGGGTTGGTATTACAACAAGGTTGCACAGGGCGATGCGCCATGCTTCTAAATAAAAGCGTTTTTCTTTGTTGTTAGTAGAACAGCGATCGCTGTGTAACGTTTTGAGCAGCAAAAGGATTGCTTGATTTATCTGAAAAGCTCCAGTCTTTTACTTTAGTTGTTCTTAACTACTACAATCGATCACTTGTTATAAGATTAAAATTCTAAACATCATGAATGAGAAACTCAAACGATTTATACAAAAAATGGTTAAAACGGCTTTGATTTTCTGTTTAAAACCCCAGTCATTTTCAAACGATGACCTTAACTGCAATATAACGCTTCATAACGCTTTTGTAACGGTATGCTTGTTTTGGTTCCTTCCCGGTAGAAAACCACGAAAAACACATTGGAGAATATGGTAAACAATACTAAAAAATACTATTAAACAAAAACTCTACTATCTGAAAAGCGTTATTTGCGTTTTCTTTTTCTTTATTTAATACAACAAGTTGTTGATTAGTGGCTATACGTTAAAATAAATTTTAAAAATATATTACATTATTCTAATCAAATTCTAGCCGTCATTCTGGAAAATAAACAAATAAAATAATCTAATCTAATTGCAATACGTCCATAAAACTAACATGAAGTTAATACAAGTTCTCCCCGATACAAAAAGATTGCATACTTTGCCATAATTCTAAGTAGAATTGCACTAATTCTAATCAAAATTTCACTTCCATCCCTCTCTGTGAATCACCCTGCCCTGCCGAACGTCATCCACCAATCCTCCTCAAACGAGGCCATTGAACGATGACGATCGTTCAGCGTGTTGAAGATCGCAGCAAGAACAAAACCCAACACACGACTCACAACTGGTGTGCGCTCGGCTCTTCCGCCGGGTTTCCGTTGTGCTGCTGCTGCTGCTGCTGCTGTGCGTCCCAGATAAGAACAAAGAAACGATTTGAACTCCGCACGTCAAAAACGATCAACGATTGTTGTGGATGTGTCCTAAATAGCAAACGCAGCAATGGGCAGCAAAAACCAACAACTGCTAGGCTAGCTGATGTTCTACGGGTGGCGAAAGGTTACGCAGTGCGCGATCACGATTGGTTGTCCACTTTACGAAACCGATCAGAACCGGATTGGAAAGCTTTTTGGCATTCTGCCCAGTTGCTAGCGTTTCGATGCACTGCTTTCTATCAGCACGCGTTGAGAAAAAAAAGCCACCGACGTCAAGCAGCGTGATCTTTGGACAACGAACCAACGAACGAACGAAACGGGGCAAAGATTAGGAGTATCCACTGCAGCAGCTCACAAATAGCGTAATTTGGGCTTTACGTCAGAATGTTTCGTAATTTGTTCTTGTAGCTGTTTGGCTACATTTTAATTCACAGTAATTGGCAGTTTGCAATGCTTTGAAGAGTCTTCTTAGTGACGTGGTTAGAAAACTGCTGATACTAAACTAGACTTCTATTTATGGTTCTAACATTCTAAGGCTAAAAAGTCTAAGCATTACACATCACATACGTTTGTTGGACACACTAGAACCTTAGATTACTGTAATTCTAATCTAACTAGTTCTTTGCAGCTTATTTTAGTCTACTGAGCTAGTACTAGCGAACACTAGCCTATGATTACACCCATGCAGCAATGCAACGTTCTTCTTTCTAAATTATTTATTCATTAATGAATGATTATCATGATTATCTCGATATGACAGGTGCAACGAAATCGATTATGAGTGGATGAAAGTTCAAGATGCATTAAATTCATGTGTATTAACTGAAAACAATTATCTCCAACGTCCCAAACGCGGAAAGCAATAAAGGATGAAAGTTCCTCTGCTTGAAACATTTTAACCTAAAAGTGCAAAAGAGCCAACAAACAGCAATGCGAGTGCGTGGAAAGTTTGTGGTATGAATGAAACAACAGCTCACAAACACATCATGCTAACATTCAAGAAGTAAAAAAAAAACAGCCGACGCAGCATGATTATTTTGGGCCAAGCATTGGGAACAAACATGCTCCGGGTGAATCGTAATCATTCACGGAACAACAACAACTCATTGTGCCAGCCAAACAAGCGTCGTGGGGAAAATATAAAACAGCTTCAACAAATTATCGATTAGCGGAATAAAAGGCAGTTTTGTTTTCGGTTGTTGTGCATTCTTACAGCAAACGCAAGCATGACCAAAATCCGTATTCAACGCGTCGGCGTGCCCCACACAGTTAGCCAACATTTTTTGTAATCATCCAAAGAATTTCTTACGCCGACGGGTCGCATAAAGAATTTGTGCCATTTTAACCACCGACCGATGTTTCAATTAAAGGTGTTTTTGTTACGGCCTCTTTCAACATAATAACGAGCGATACTAAAAGGCGGTACAGGTTTGTAATAAGTTCAAAACTAGCGAACAGTATTTTGATACGGCCAGATACAAAACAGGAAACCAATGGAGCGGGCGGTGGTAGAAAAGGTAGTAAGAAAGAAGCTAACTGTACACTGTACCTTACCATCCACCAGCAGGTGCGAGGACGCGCCGCCATTGTTGGTGGTGGAGTTGTAGGAGAGATTCGTCGGTGGGTTCAAAAGCAGATCCGTTACGTGCTCGATCGCCTGTTCGACATCGATCAGGCCGAGCACCGGATGTAAGGTCCTGTTGTCCGGTGTCGGTTCGACGTCCGACGTTGGATTTTCGTTCGCAACGGCATGTTGGTACCGACCAATAGCCATCAGGTACGCTTCATTGTACCTGAGATTCTTCACCGGGTTTCATTTTCGACCATTTACACAGATCCCGATCGTTTTGTGTTTTGGGGTTTTTCCCATTGTACGAGATAGATAGAACAATAATCTAACATTAACCATATGCAACGCAAACCGCGTATACAGCTTTTATACCCCGGAGTAAGAATCGATTAGATTAAAAGAAGCGTGCTTTACGGAAGCAGTACTCACAGTCGAATGCCGCCAGTATTTAACCAGTTCGTGTATGTCCGAGGATGGTGCAAGCAGCAGGAAGTCTCTCCACTCGTCGTAACTTATGTTCAGACTGCCATCCTTATCCATGCTAAAATGTATAAGAAAAAAATCCCCATTAATAACACACTCGAGCAGGTATTAAAGACAGAATGCGCACACCCTTACCGCTTAAGTAGCTTTGCCGCCTCATGCCGGTCCATCTCGATGCCGAGCTCCTTGAAGGCCGTTATCAGCTCCTCCAGGTCGACCTTACCGTCCTGGTTCTTGTCCAGGTGTGTAAACTGTAAGCGTAGATTTTTTTCGTGCTCTCGCACGTAATGTATAAACTCCGCCAGTCCGACATCGCCGCTCTGATTTTGGTCCGATTGCTTTAGGAAGCGCTGAAAAAACAACGAATGTCCATATTCCTGCATATACCGTGTATTGTTCCATTGTCGCACATTTTAATCATAGTGTGAGCATAGTGAAGATGGCGTATATGATGCAGCGAGCATGATTTAATGAGCATTTGTTGTGTTTGTTTATTTGTTCGTGATGAAAAGCATGAAAGAAAGAAAAGAAAATAATAACGAATACACGTGTTAATGCATGAGACAAATGAAGATGCAACAGTTAAATGAAGGTTATGATAAATATGTAAATGGTGTGATGTTGATGTTAAATATGTAAAAAGGCCGCCCCTTGAAATCAGTTAAACCCTCACACGAGTTCAAACCCTGTTCAACCAGCTTACAACATTCACTTGCAGGATTTAGCTTGTATGCAAATGTGCTATGCAAGTTTCGTCAACGCTTGCCGACTTGTACGCAAGTTAAGGGTGTTCTATACTAATGTTTTATTTTACCAGGCTTTATTCTGTTTTTAGAAACAGCTTTGTGAATTTTAATTTTACACATAGAATAATAACAATTGTTTCATTTTTTTATATATAACTATGTGTTTTTAAACAAAAAAAAATACATATAAGACACCTTAAGAGATTGCTTACAGCTATATAAATAATAGAACAAGTATTTAATCTTCGATAATACTTCAACCTTTGAAGTATACGGTTTTTGTTAATATTTTGCAAACCAAAAACCTCCTACGGTCACGGTAGGTGAAATTTATTTTCACCATAACTATCTCTTGTATCTGTTTTTTCAAGAATTAAAATGATGTATTTGGTTAAAATTATTCACGGAAGGCCGCTTGTTATGAAGTGGACAAGGTATGTAAATATGTTATAAAGTTTTATAGAACAAATTTCTTTTATTTTGCGTATCTCCAACCTTGAGAGGTCTTCTTAGATGTGTAATCAGTCTTACGTACGGTCAGTCCTGCGAGTGGCTAAACGATCCGGATGAGATTTAGTACCTCTCCTATACAGTTAAATTTCTGACGATTTAATGGTTCTATGCTGTTAAAAAAAAACTCAACAGGTGACCTCAAAACGTGTCTTTCAATTCGGAATGTATAACAATAACAAACAACTTTAGATAATGTAATCGAGTTTGTAGATAAAGCTATCGTTGTGTTAATGCAATCGAAAATAAAAAAAAACCACCACAAACAAATCGCTTTGACGGAACTAATCGCCGATAGTGTCGGTTCATGACTCGTGGCCCAAGATGGTCATATGCCGTGTGGTGGATAGCATTCATCGACTACCAAAAAATGCGCAGCAGTACACACGATACGCATTTGTCTTCAACAACAAAACAGTTGTGCCTTGGACAGAACGCGCGGTTAACCTTCACCCTGACGAAATAAACAAACTTCTGCTACTATCGATTGTGATTCTCTCAAAGGGATTCTTTTCCTACACTAACCGGCTTATGTTTGTTTCTATAACGAGATACAAACTGATGTGTGTCAAGATCAATCCCAAATCCAGACCCGTTCGTTCGTTCCGCACGAATCGCTACGCTGCGTGCACGTTCCCAAATCGAAGCGCTCGAAGAGTTCATTAAGCAGTACACGAACGACGATGCAGTACAGGTCAACGTCCGCTTATCCCACCTGGAAGCATCGTGGACTACGTTTGAGGCTGCCAACCTGAAACTCGAGACGATGGAAGACGACGAAGCTGCTCTAGTGGTTTGCTTTCAGGAACGCAACGCGTTGTTTGAGCGTTACTGTAAGGCGAAAGGTTTCCTAACCTCAATGTTACCACGTGACACGCCAGCGGCAGCAGTGGCTAACCCAACAAATATGCCCACGTCATCGCTCTGTAACCTACGCTTGCCGAAGTTAGACCTACCAACGTTCGACGGAAACAATACTGAGTGGTTGAGCTTCAAAGATCGATTCATTTCGATGATCGATGCATCTACGGACCTAACCCCGGTTATGAAGCTACAGTATTTGCTGTCGGTATTGAAAGGAGAGGTTGCTAAACGATTCCAGCAAGTCACATTGATCGCAGACAACTACAACACCACATGGCAGGCCCTGCTGGACAGATATGACAATGTACGTGCCTTAAAACGGGAATACTTCAAGACGTTGTACTCTATTCCATCCATGAAGAGTGATTCTGCTGAAGAGCTTCGCCGGGTAGCGGATTGAGGTACATCCTGACGACCAATCACTCCAGCGGATACTTTGGCGTCCAGACTCATCCCAAGCAATAAGAAGCTATGCCTTAAAAACCGTAACCTATGGCACTGCTTGCGCACCATTTTTAGCAACCCGAGCATTAATCCAAGTGGCGAAGGAAGTGGTAGAAAGCCATCCTACAGAAGCGAATGCCATTAAGAACGATTTTTATGTAGACGACTTTGTGTCTGGTGCAAGCGATGTGCAAATGGCAATTACGTTACAACAAAACATCACACGCATACTGAAGCAATACGGATTCAGCTTAAGAAAGTGGGCGTCAAATGATAAACGTGTGTTAGAAGGCATCGCAGATAAGGATTTGGCATCACCAAGAAGTCTTGCGCTACTACAGGACAATCCAATAACAACGCTTGGTCTTGTATGGAACCCACAAGAAGATACGTTCAGCTACAACATCAAACATGAACCAACGCGCATTGCAACTACCAAGCGTCAACTCTTATCTTCGATTGCACAAATCTTTGACCCACTAGGACTAATTGGACCTGTTGTATGCAAGGCGAAGCTGATGATGCAACAGGTATGGAGCATGATCGACGCAGAAACTGGCAAGCCAATTGATTGGGATAAACAGCTTCCGGCAAAGTTCCTAGCATCGTGGAAGTCATTTCATCAGACAATCCATCTTTTAAAAGAGCTTCATATTCCTCGCTTCATATTTGGAGTTGATGTTCAACAATGTGAACTTCATATTTTCGGAGACGCTTCGGAACGAGCATACGGATCCTGCTGCTACGTGCGTATCAGTTCCAACCACGGTATTTCAACTCACCTTTTAACAGCCAAGTCCAAGTTAGCTCCCATCAAGTCACGTCTCACTATAGCCAGACTTGAATTGTGTGCCGCTCTGTTAAGTGTCCAACTGTTTGAGAAGACTACCATCGCAATACGATTCATCCCTACAAGCACAACCTTTTGGAGCGACTCAACGACGGTACTGCATTGGTTAAACTCTTCACCAAGCCGCTGGAAGACATTTGTAGCCAATCGTACATCTCAAATCCTCCAGGTCACAAAAATCAACCAATGGCGTCATATTGCGGGGGATTCCAATCCAGCGGATGATATATCAAGAGGCTTGGATCCAACTGAAATAATTCACACAACCAGATGGTGGCATGGCCCAACATGGTTATCAAAATCATCCGACGTATGGCCTTCAAGTATCTTTGCTATTGATGAAGCAACTATGACGAATGAAGAATCGCGCAACACTGAGGTCGCTTACATGGCTGCAATAGCAACAACGTTCACCGATGAGATACTTTCAAAATATTCATCTTACACCAAGCTGCTAAGAGTAGTTGCGTATAGCCTTCGATTTATATATATGCTCCAACGTAATAGGAACCCTTCTACAGATGTTAATTGCGAATTCAAAACCCTGTGGTTGACAACGTACGAACTGCAGAAGGCGGAAGTGGCACTGTGTGCACTGCAACAAAAACACTTCTTCGCAGAAGAGCTGTACGCGTTGGAAAAGGGGCGAGAGATGCCACGATCATCCCCGTTGAGGTGGGTAAGGCCAATTGTAGCAGAAGATGGTCTTATCCGAGTAGGAGGGCGCCTGAATCTGGCCAGCATTACCACTTGCTACAAGAATCCGATAGTGCTGTCGAGCAAAGGTCAACTTACCATTCTCCTGGTGGAAGAGTACCACAGGAAACTTCTTCACGCAGGTCCAGAGCTCATGCTGTCGTCCTTAAGGCAACGCTTCTGGATTCTTGGCGCTAGGAAGCTGATTCGTGCTGTTTACCATCGTTGCGTCACATGCTTCAAGAAGAGACCATCATTCATCCATCAAACAATAGCTGATTTGCCTGCCACTAGAGTAACACCGACTCGTCCGTTTTCGGTTTCCGGGGTGGACTATTGTGGACCTTTTTACGTCACATTCGGAATCCGACGAGCAACACCACGGAAGGTGTATATAGCAATCTTCGTGTGCTTCTCCACTCGTGCAGTTCACATAGAAGTAGTTACGGATCTAACGACGTCAGCATTCATCGCTGCGTTACAAAGATTCATCGCCCGGAGAGGAAAAGTCCGAGAATTGCACTCAGACAACGGAACCGCCTTTAAAGGAGCAGCGAATCAACTTCATCAGTTGTACAAACAACTGAAAACCGATGATAAATCAAGGGAGCTGATATTTGGCTGGTGTGCGGTCAATGAAATTGTGTGGAAGTTCATTCCACCTCGTGCTCCACATTTTGGCGGCCTGTGGGAGGCTGCTGTAAAGTCAGCGAAGCAACACCTTCACAAGCAGCTAGGTACCAATACCATTCTATATGAAGATTTTTTGACCTTGTGCGCACAGATCGAAATGTGCTTGAATTCCCGACCGCTCACCCCCATACCATCGGAAACAAGCGACATTGATGTCTTGACCCCAGGTCATTTCCTCACTGGGTCTAATTATCAAATGGTACCTGAAATCAAGCTAACGGACATTCCTGACAACAGACTAGCGCATTGGCACCGTACCCAGAAACTGCTACAAGGCATTTGGGCTCGATGGTACCCCGAATACTTACAGCAACTTCAAGCTCGA
Source organism: Anopheles maculatus (assembly GCA_002091835.1). NCBI lineage: Eukaryota > Metazoa > Arthropoda > Insecta > Diptera > Culicidae > Anopheles > Anopheles maculatus. The sequence goes on along the minus strand of KZ061539.1, from coordinate 295,172 downwards.
GCCACCAAATACTGCAAGCCTCCAGTTACGATCGACGTTGGACGTGTGGTGATTTTAAAGGAAGATAATGTACCCCCAGCTCAATGGCCCCTCGCAAGAATCACCGCCGTCCATCCAGGAAGAGATCAAATCGTGCGGGTGGTTACATTAAAGACCTCCGACCACAAGCTGATTACACGACCAGTGGTGAAAATCGCACTCCTACCATTGAACGAATAAGTTTAGAAATAACGTGTTATTTCAAGGTAGCCGGGATGTTTACGCACGAAGCACGTATGCGATGAGGCGCTCCCACTGTGCGCATCGTAGTCGTGTCCGTCGGGACACTGAGTGTGGGGAGTATATGTCATGGTTTGATGTGACAGATGGAGAGTAGAAGAATAAGAAGTTTTTATGTAAACATTAGAACAACGAGATCCTTTCAAGAGAATACAGCGTCCAAAAGCGAATTATCAACCGATTTCACTTAGAGTGTCGAAAACCCACAAATTCCGAAACCCCCTGCGTTATCACCTTGATTGCGTGTTAATTGGCCTACAATGAAAGGGAAATTTAGCACCCACGCGATATGGCCAATTGGCCTTGATGGCGCCTTCCCTGTTGGATGGAGCAACCCGACAGCATCTTCATAAGCGTGCCAACAGATGGAAGACCAGTCCGGTTTGTCGGTGGTCTCGGTCAATGTCGCAACCCCGTTGGCTGCTGCTGTCTCCTGTCAGGCTGGTGGTGTAGTTAAAAATAAAATTCATACACCTCGGCTAGATCGCAATTGAAACCGTTACCGGTTACTGCAGTTGCAGCAAAACGTGGCGGAGATTACTGTTTCCCTTTTTTTTCTTTAACAAGCTAAGACGATCCAACACGATCGTGTCGAAAATGCGGTAGACGGTACATGCAACGAAGCGTGGCATCATCATTCGCGTGCCCAATTGCATCTCCGATTAACAAACACTCAAACACACATGCCATGCCGCCGTACACACCTTTAATCGGTGTTATGGCTCAGTGAACGCGATATGCTTTAACAGCTGATGTGCCAACCTTGTTGACGTACGGGATGGATCATACCCGGCACATCGGCCTTAAACGGACTGCCTTAAAAATAGTCCGGAAGCGATAAGCGTAAAAGGTAGATAAGTCCCGCTCTTTACCTTGCGCACTGTGCTTTAACGGATAAATCCTACGGCGGTTTTAGAAAGAGAACCGATAAAAAAAGGAAGCGACTTATCTGTCTGTCTGACTGTCCGTTTGCTTCAATTTAGCATATGAAAGGAAGAAGATCGGTTAGTTGATTAGGAACGTACCAAGAATAATAATTGCGCATCGTTAGCATGAAGGGTACTTTTGTGCCATTTTTTAGACATTTTCAAATCATGTTAAAACAAATTTTCTGTTCCATTGCTAATAGGAAATGTCATTTCTCTAACTATTGAATTAGTTATAATAGTTTTATTTGCAAAAAATTCAGATTTATAACCACTAAACTATACCATGAACCGTAACAAGGAACCATTAAACTAAAAAGTGAGTAATAAAAATCATTATTCTCTCAACAAACCGCTCGCTCAGCACTATCGCACCGTAATTGGCAGGCGAATTTTCGCAAACGACCGGGCCGCATCATTCGCGACCTAATTACTCGACATTTGTAACCTCCTTTCTCCTTACTTTCATTAAGTTGCACATTTTTCTAATTAAAAGAAAGCTACAATCTAATTAACACCTAGTCTCAAGTGCTCAAATGCGTCCAAAGTCGACAGCTAACCGGTCAGCCACGATCTAATCCAATATATTGACGATACTGGCCAGTCGTACGTACATAAATCAGTCATGTCTTCCCAAAACAAAAAGCAACAAAAATCGATCCTAACTCAACGAAAGACGGACTAGGATGGCAGACAGTCAGACGTCGATTTTTCCGAGAGGCTTTTCCCCCCATCGAATCCCCACTTTCTTTCGTGTACCCACCCACCAAAAACGCGCCGTATGACCTCAGAAGGGCATGCGACGGGCCCGTAGGCTCGTCAGTCTTTTATGCTTTTGTGCGGGGACAGAAGAAGCAGAAAACCCGCATACCCGTGAGTGTGCGCATACGGTGTCGTAGCCAGCGTACGACTACAATCACTGGCCGTCATTCGATTCGTCTTTTCTCTCCCGCAAATGGGGGTTGGTCGACCGTTTGCCGTTTCTCCTGCCAAACGGAGGAATTTTTAATCTTCTCTTCCAACATGATGGTTTTTCTGCAAGCTAAAATAAATAAAGCAACCAAAGAAGCAACCGCACCAGCTGTAAACATTTGCCATGGCAGCAGCAGCATGCAAAAGCATGGGAGGTTAGGAACCGGTTTGAATGGGTGGTTCTTTTCTCCACATCGTGACATCATGTGAAGCAGGCGGTAAAGCCGTCGGTGGTGAACGTTAGAGCATGGAATTGTATGAGTCAGCTGAAAAACAGGGCGGCCAGTTATGGTTGGTTAGCGAAGTGATGATGAATGTCCGCTTGTGAAGGTGGTTGTGTGTGTGTTTGTGCATCATGTGTATGTCATGTGCAGCATGCCTGTTTGTCCTCACCTCGGCGTACTGGTGCGACAAACCGAACTCCTTCAATGCCGCGGACAGATCATGAATATCGATTCGATCGTTCCCGTCACGATCGAGCTTTTTGAAGATTTTCTCTAGCCGTTCCTCGTCCGCCTGGGGCAGTTCGTGCAAGTACTGCGGGTACGTTGGTGTATCGGAATTCTGCTGCTGCTTTTCGTTTCCGTTTCCAGCCGGTCCTCTGTTAATGTTGACCATTGTATTGTAGCAACCGACTCTCGCACAAGAATGCCTCCTTCGATCCGTTCGCTGTTTGGGTGTTTGGGTAGCAAGTTGTGCAGGGTGGAAAACTTCACGTTGCTAGGTAGTAAACTTTTCCTCGCGGTTGGGGGGGGGGATTGACTTAGTAGCACACAATTTTCACTGGCAAGGCCGCTCCCACTGCAATACCTGGAAGTCTAGGGCCCTGGGTTAGCACACGCACTCACACACTCATACGCGCGCGCGCTCAACACTACGCTATTCCGATGGCGAAACAGCACTAGACAAGTGGGAGGGGGACTGCGTGACGGGGGAGCGTAGGATTAACAATGAAAAAAGGGGGGTAAAAACTACACTTTTGTGCCACGCTATCGGACGCACTTTCACCGAATGACCAACACCTTCTTCGCAAAACCTATTTCGACACAATCACTCACACACAGCGCAAGAAATTCACTCTCCACAGCACGGGTATCTAAATCGCTTTGAAGCACCTCTTTTTATGCCTACATGGCCAACTAGGAAACATCACACGAGCGTGATATGAATGCGGCTGCGAAACATCACCATTTCGGATCAAAACGCAAAATGAGCACAATGCTTCAAACACTACGCACAGGGTCGCAAAATTTCTTTACCCAGCAGGAAAAGAAAGCAATCCAGGGGAAGGAAAAAAATGCCAGCGCTTCCCGTTGGTCTCGGTTTCGCCACGAGTTCGGGACACAACACGCGGGTAATACGCGAGACGACTTGGACGACCGCGACCGAATGAGTGTGTGTTGAAATACGAGGAAAATCGCACTGAATCGCGACGGGAAAATCCAGCAAAACCACACACTATCGAGCGAGTCGGAAGCTGCGCAAACTCAGATGGGGAGCGATTCGCGTTTCTTTTTTATCGGATTCGCGAAATAGAGAATTTAGGTTGCGTGGATAAAGAGAACAGAAAGCGATCTGAAGGGAATTTATCAAAACATGCCGTCTGCGGGAACTGTCAGTCGGTGTCTCGAATTTTATTTCTCGAATAAATTGATTATCCAGAGGGGGTCACAGTGGGCGGCGAATGCGGACATGTTGAAGACGGTTATAAATTTATCTTGTGCCGAAATTTGAAAAGTTGTGCAGTGTTCGAGAGAAAAACTAAACAAAAGAATGGAAATTATGTTCCAATCAGCATAAGTACGAAAAGAAAAGAAAATGTTGATAACACTAGAAGCAGCTTTTGGATATTATTGGCATTCTTGTGTTCAAAACTTGTTGGCCGATACAACAGAAGGAATAAAAAATTAGTAGAATTCGATAACTGCTGCTTCCTCAAATAAAAAAAACCTTGTGTAATTATTTCGATTTCTTCCGCGCATGGTGTAAATTCCATGTGATTTTCATTCAAACTGAAGCTGACAACTCGATGCCATAAACAAATGCTGCTCGTCAATCTGTCAATACGCAAAAGGCGGTTTGTGCAAAACAAATCGAACGCACACACCTCGGAACTTAAATTTAGCTTTAAATTTACCAGAAATGCTTGCAGTAAAATTGCATTCATTTCCATAGATAAGTGAAAATTTGTCCGTGCACTTCGTGTATCCCTACTTTAGTGTTCACTAAGCTAACCAATCGTACCAGCTCCGTCGTCTCGAAGGAGTTGTTAGGGGAAGGCTTTGTTCGTCCCTTCATTTCGCACAAGGAAATATCGATTAAGGGTAAACACCTTGTTGTCGCACATCGTACGAAGGCTAACCAGTGGTGAGCAAGAGGCCAGTTGGCTCTAGCTGGATATAGTAGCGTACCGTGCCAGTGTATCGAACGTTGAACCTGTACGATGTCGCATCGTGAAATACTGCAATCGGTCCGAGAGGACGATTTCGTCGAATACTTCCTCTTCCCCGCCCGTCCATCCGACCCGACCGATGTCGAGCTGGAGAACAACGAAAACTCGTTGGAGCCACTCCTGCAGGAGGTGAATCGGTTGGCAGATTCGTTCTGCCAGCGGTACATCTGGCATCGAGACTCGTTTCGGGTCGTTCCAAGGCTGCTGAACGATTCGCGTATGCTCATCGAAGCGGCCACGGGGGAGAACGGTACAGCGAGCGGTAAGGGAAAGGGGACGAGGGGAGCAGTTCGAATAGTGAGCAAAAACGCGATCCGATGCTTTGAACTTTGTTCGTTTCTATTTTTAGCGAAACTACCATCTCATCTGTACGGGATTTCCCATGTCGGTGACAACATTCAAGACGAATGGTTCATTGTCGCTCTGCTGTTCCATCTGACCGAACGCATTCCCGGGCTGGTTGCACGTGTAGTGGATGCGGATAATTGAGGCGGCCGAACAGTTACCTCGCTGGGCTAATCCGGAAAGCTGTGAGGGAAAAGTTTTCATCTGCGATGGAACATTGCGGCTGGTGCAAACGACCGAAGGGGATGAGTCGCTAGAGGTTCAGGATGCGCTCGAATTGGTCCGAGGAACGGAAGGAAAGAAGTATTCCGTTAGCGAACAAGTGGATCGATGCATACGCGAAAGAATTCAAGGTTTCCCGGATGAGGTTACGGATCATCAGCATCGGGCGACGGTAAACGTACCCGTTGGAGTAGCGGCTGTTTTACGTGAAAATCCTCAACTAGTAGCCCCGGCCGTCCTTGCCTTCTGTGGCCGTGATCCAATCGATCTGAAGGCGTGCCGTGCGATGCGGTATTTTCCACCGGAAAACTGTGTAAACGTTAGCGTTACGTTCACGAAATGTTTGTATGCGATGCTTGCACAGAGCCGTTACCTTCCCGACCGGAGAACTGGCTGGAGCATCCCGCTGTCTACCGATCCGGAATATAAAGCGCACATGCTCGGTGTTAAGCTGGCCTGTGGGTTCGAGATATTGGCATCGCAAGCAAAAACATCCCGCACCGACTGGGAAACGGATAAGGGATGGAAGAGTTACTACGAATCGCTTAAAGCAAAGGGATACTTCCGGGACAATATCGAGGGTTCGCAGGAGCACACGAAACTGCTCACAATCGCAAGGGAGTATTACGTAGACAACAAGGATTCGATGCGTACCACACCGAAGATCGGGGAGGAGATCGTTTCCATTCTGAAGCGAAACGAATGGGACGTGGAGGAACTGCGCAAGGAGGGTCAGGATTTGCCACCGGCGGATAGTGATGATTGGATGAACATTTCCCCGGAGGAGCTAGATCAGCTGCTAACGAAGCGATATGGGGCCAAAAAGCTGTTCTCGCTGAATGGCAATACGAACGCGGCGGAAACGTTTACCACGATGGTGAACGACTTTCTGGAGCAGAAAAGCGAATTCGATGGCGTTGTAGTGAAGGGAAATGAGGAGGAAGAAGATCGAGCGGCCAAAGCAGTGCTGGCAAAGCTCGACCTGGGCCCGCTTAAATCACCAACGAAACCGAAACGCACCAAAAGCAAAAATGCACACGATCGACAGCAAAATCAACAGCAAAGCAAACATGCGCCGGACGCACAGATAGCTCAGGAATCGCCATTCCACCAGTCCGCAACGGTCGAGTTTGATGCGGGTGCGTTCGGAATGCACGTGCGAAACATGCTCGATCTACTTATTCCCGAGGATCGGTGGGATTCGTCGGACGAGTCGGACATGAGCGATTACAGCCAGGACGAGTACGATCGCAACATCGAGGATATGTCACCGACGCGTACGCACCGAGCCGTACAGAGCGAACTGAAGACGTACATGGATCAGATGGATCGAGAACTGGCCGGGACGACGATTGGCAAGAGCTTTGAAACGGCGATCGACGATGAGGAGGCGACGGATGCGAAACCAGCAAGTTCAACCGCTGGTGGCGATGATTTCGACGACATTGAATCCTTCAAACCGGTCAACATCGATATGAACACGCTGAAGAACATGATGGAAAGCTACCAATCACAGATCGGAGGTCCCGGTCCGGCGGCCAATCTGCTCGGTTCGATGGGCATACAGATCTCGAAGACTGGCGGTGGCTCTTCATCAAAGCCGGAAAAAGGAAGCACGCAGCAAACTGACGTCTAAATGCCATTTAACCCCTTCGCTCAAGCCGTGTGTCTATATGCGTGTGTGTGTATTGATGGGTGTGTCATCATTAAGGTACTTCCTCCACAGATATGACCATGTTGCGGTCACAGTAATGCTTACACCATCTACCAACTCTCTCTCCTGATCTCCTTTTGTGCCAGTGTTAGGTGAATGTTTTCCATTTCGAACGCCGGAACCATTTCTCGCTTTCGATAGCCTTTAAGATCGATGCACCCAATCCCTCCCATCCCCATATGCACACCCTTGTGGCTAACCCTTTGCGTCCAATATATACATAAACAGTGCTATTTCTGTAGTGCATTTTAATCATTATCATTAGCAGTAAGGGAATAGTGTTTTTTGTTTTACGTTTATAAAATCCGGATCGAATCCGTGCACCCTTATTTCTATTTTTTTATCTCGCTAAGCGTGAGTGCGTATCCTGCGCGAGTTCCTGCAGTAGTGGTGTGGAACAATATCAATCTGCTTTTGTTTTCCACCGCCCATCTTCCAATAGATAATGCTGCATCAGGGAAAGTGTTAGATAGATGAAAAAGAGTTTAGCTCAGATTGTCGCAAGAAGATGGTTTTAATAGGAAGGAAACTTTGTTGGTGCTGAATCGTAAATGAATGGTACAAAAGGATTGTTAGTAGATGCGGACGAAAGATAGCAGCTTTATCTGATATAGGAAGCAAATTCTATATTTTTTCTCTATACCAATCAATCAACTATGCGCCATAAAGAAACTGGAACATCACGATGTATGCCTAGTATTAATTAAATTAATTATCTTTCTAATTGTACGGAATGGAATGAGAATGAGAAGGTTATGTTGAAGGTAGCTCTATTGGGTTTTTGTTTCTTATTATAGATACGCCTGAAAGTATGCAATTTGCTTGCTGGACCGAGATGATCCTATGTGAAGATGGTAGCAATAAATCTCGAAAATCGTCAAATTGATTCCGATGTCAGCGATAGCGAATTGATGATTTGTGATTGGAATCTTGTAATCATTTGTCCAACAGCATAAAAAACCAGGAAACTGCTGATTAGAGATTAGCTAGAAAGATAAGCGATAAATATAGACTATAATGAAGAGTCAAATAGAAACGAAAAATGAATCACTGACAGACAGAACAGGAACATGTTGGAGAAGACGATGCAATAAGCTTCCCTAGTATATAGATCACGCTTACTAGGCTTGGAAGAATGATAGTGATCTCTTCATTTCCTAGGATCTGTCTTAGGAAAAAAGTCATTCTGTCCCGATAAATCTTTGCTTAGGAATTCATACCAATGTTAAGCACCTTTGATACATTTAAATTTAAATGGAACATTTTTTCTCCGGACTATTATGGGGGTATAACCAACCAAAACTTCCATAAGCTTTGCTAGAATGCATCCACATTCGCAGCTAGGATATTACCCTTAAAATTTGAGGAATATACGTTGAGGTAGTACATGGTTAAGGTAGTCTAGTAGCTTAGCTTTATTATTGCCTCCGATTAATGTAAGAGCTAACGAAAAAGCCTTCCATCATACAACAGTATTCTACTGCCTGGACTTGCCACTGAAAAGCACTCACGAGCTCTTTTGGATTTACAGTATTTTAATTCCGTTTATACCGTCCATATGGATAGAGATGATTTGGACATGAATGACTCTAGAGATAGAAGAATTACTGTAATTCGCTAACTTAAAAGGTCGGAATAAGTGATAGTTAGAGGTTGGCTCTCAACTAAGAACAATTTAAAGAAATACTGCAGCAGGCGAAGACCGTTTAGCAGTTCTAGCCCCGGTTAAACGAGAATGCTTTTCAAATCGAAACAGGCAACAAACAGTTTATTGCATACTTTTAGGCGTTTATTAACAACCCAGTAGAGTTCCCTTCATGTAACGCAACTACAGCAGTAAGCAAACACCATGCTTAGAAGCGAACAAAATGAACTTAAATCATCGAAAGGACCCTTTTTCCATTTGAAATGGAACGATGTAGATTTTGTACGTCTGCACACATCCTTGAATAAGTGTAAGTGGAAACGAATAAATCTTTAAACGACCCCCATGCGCTCTCCTCGTACAAATGTGTAATATTAAAAACATTCATTCCTTTATTACAATTAAGTTAAGTACTTGGATTATTTACAGTTGTGATTTTTTTTTCAAATCGGGAATTGGGTAAGAATTTTGTGGAAAAGATGTTTTCCTTATTGCCTTTTTCTTATTGTTATAAATCGATTATTACTTCGACTTCGCTCTTCGATGTTGTCTGCAGTTGATACTCTTCTAATCACGTTATAATTATTGCTCCTAGATTGCTCGTGGTTTAAAAGAATAATCTCTATAACTAGTTAAAGTTATGCTGACGCCTTTTGTTGCTGATTTTCTTCTATTTCCTACAGAATGAATCAATTTACCCGAGAAGGCACGCACACATACACGAATAAATCGTCATTGTTCTGTCCTTTGCTACATCTTTAGCGAAATCATTTAATTTAAATGGTTAGTAACTTGGTTTTAAGGGTGGGGAGTGTGAAAGGATACATGTTGTTTGTGGTGGTGGTGGTTGTTGGTTTACAATGTTAGCGTTTCTTACGTTTGCTTGTGTTTCTTCATTAGTTCCCTTTTTTTATCTGCCATTCTGCTTATTATAATTCCTCGATTGCATTAAAAATCCTTTCACGATTATAAAATGGAAAACTCTTATTCTCTCCTTCGCTCTCTCTAGAGTAAAATCTCTTGCTACCCCACCCTAGTAGCGTGTAATGTCACGATCAGAGTATTTGCCACTCATTTTGCTAACCGAAAACCGATCCGAATATCGATCGCGCTCATCGAATCGATCCGTTTTATAGTCGATCTCCTGCGGCGTATAGCCGATGCTCTTCTGCCAATGCTTTGTCCAGTACAAATCCTCGTTCTTTAGCTGAGAAGGCGTTTTCGCATCCCGACACACGATCACACAGTAGATCATACTGCCGATCAGTGTTCCGAAGCCGAAGATCAAGAACACAACACCCAAGATCCTGTGAAAAGATGAAGATTGTACGATTAGGTTAAGTCTTTGGAATCTCTGTAATGCTCTGAAAACCCTACCAAACAAATAGTGGCTCCATAAACTGCATCACAATGACGAATCCGAGCGTTATCAGTATCAGGCCGAGGTTGAGCAGAAGCATCAGACAGCAGACACCCTTCACGTTCGGACAGAATGGGTTCGGTGCGGACATGGCCTCCACTTTGGCACCGTGACGCCGTGAGCTGCGGCCCGTTTTGGCCGTGCTGGCCACACTGTACACGCTACGTGGTCCGCGGGATTGATGCGTTCGGTGGGCACTGTAACGACTGAGAGTTCGAGATCGTTCGAAATTAGAATTATTGTTTTATTTGTTTTATTATCATATCCATACCTTATTTCCGACGGTGCCTTATAGGCCGCGGATGTGACGTAGATGTCGCTGCCAGTTTCACCGCCATGATCGTAACTGAGCGCCGACGGTGCCCGTGGTGGGGCACGCGTCGGTGGACTAGATAGGGGCCGTGGACCTCCATTGGTGCTGTTGTTCTGGTACTTGTGCTCCGAGCGTGACTTCCTGGCCGGTGCTGTTGGTGGGGTTGCCCGCTCGTTCGCTACCGTGTACTCGGACAGGGTTCGCTCCGACGGTGCCCGTTGGCTGTCTTCCCCATCGGTGGAGTATCCCCGGTTGGCCTGTGCGTACGGTAGATCAACCGTATCACGACCGTGCGTTGCCACATAGTGGTTACCCTTTACCCTGTGGTGAGAAGCGAAAGAAGGGTTTTTTAACGAACGTGGATTGCTGTAGAAGATATTGAACTAGAATTGGACTTTCAGACTGTTTAAGAAGATGATGGAACTTTGATGCTGTTTAATTTGCGGAACCGAAGAATTATTTAAATCATAAAAAACGGAACTCCCTAGTGGAACTTTTTCTAATTTTGGTACAATTTTAAAGTAACCAGCAGCATCGAATGTTATTTTATGTGCTATGAGCTCAATTTTGACAGGGTTACTTATATGGTTGTGTCATCCGAGATGATCGTTTTTTACTATTACTCTATCGATTGTCAAAATATTCGAATTTTAACATTCAGAACTTGCTTCAAAGCTGCTTCAGAGCTCCATAAAAATATGCCAAAACTATTGCATAACTTCGTTTGCAGATTTGTGCGTAAATTCTACTCTATTCACAAGTGAAGAAGTTGAACGTCATGAGCTTGATCAGAGTTCACAACATCCTCCATCCTTCCTGTAGTAACATCATAACGTCCAATTGGGATCAAGTTCTGGCTTGCAAGATCGTAAAATGCGAGGAAATTCGGTGCATTTTTTTACTATCTCCACCCCTTGGACCCAAAGGACCATGCATCCATAGTTACTGAGTAAAAGATTCCGGACAGAATCTCCAGACAAGGCATTTTATGTCTGAGCAGTAGACAATTACTCAAGAGAGGCGTTGTAATTCTATCTTCAGGAGAGAAAACATCTCATCGACTCCACTCATCAGCAATTAATAGATTTTTCAGTAGCAATCCAATTTTCCAATAGTTCTCGGTCGATCATCAACTCCTCAAAAAAGTCGAAGTTTTGAAATCATACGTTTTTAAGATAAGATGTAGCAATATTTTTCTAAAATTCTTGTAGGACTTGAGCAAAAGTAGTATTTAATTATTTAATTGTATACTTACTTCTTCACAGTTCGTTCGTGAATGTTCTTCAACATTTTGGCGTCCGAAAGTCCCAGCCGTAAGCGTAAGTGAATAGGTTGCCCGAGTTCAGTTTGGTAAGCTAGATTATACCGCTTAATACTAAGAGGCCACTGTTTAAGTTAACACACACACACTCACACGCACACACGTTTAGGATCTTCTCAGGCACACGGGATGTTGCAATAAACACGCTGCGTTTGCGTCAAAACAGTAAGTACTGGCACATCGAAGACTATGAGGACCGTTCAAATTTGACCCAATAATTCGTACCGTCCGATCGTTTGGATCACTTTTTGTTATGTTTCACTTTTCTCCGTACGTTTACTGTTTATCCCGTGCTTGATGAGCTTTTGCTGGTCACTTCTCTTCTTCTCTCACACTCACCCTTTGCATCACTAACTACGCAACAAAGTCGTCTAGAAAATGGTGATTAAAGATGAGAAAAAAAAACCCGACACACACGACGGCGATCGTAATGAAACACACTTGGCGTCTTCGTTTTTTTTTGTTTGACGCACACACACACAGCAAACAGCACGATCGATCCTTCGGGGGGTTCTTCTTCGGGAAATTATGCGCTACACGATCTTCCTATTCATGCCGGGCAGCATCATTATGGTCAGCGTGATCTGCAGCTTCATTACCATCATCGTAACGCTCCATCATCATCGTCATCATCCGCATGACCATCGTCGTCATTATCCGGGCGGCTCGCTCAGGTCACACTCTCGCTGTCGTCATCGGAATTTGGCGTCCGAGTTCTGTCCGTTCGGCTGTTCGGCTCCTTCAGGTTCGCGTTTGGGATTGCTCTTCTCCCCCCAACGGCAACACAATCACACCGCAGCGGGGATGCTGGCGGGAATTTCCGATTTAAACTCGTGCTGAAAGTGAAAAGATGAACGAAAAGGGGGAAAAGGTTACAAAATTGTTTGTGCCCCAAAGCTTTTCGGCGCCAAATTGGCCAAATCCGTTGTTGTGGTAGTTCGAAGAAACGGTAACACGCCAGCTATTTGGAATTTAGATTTGAGGCTTTTGTGCGCCAAGGGAAGATGAGCCAAACAAAAAATGAGCGGAAAAAATAATGAGCGGATTGTGATTTACCAACCGGCAAGAGCAAATGGTCGAAAATTGGCGTGTAGCAATGGTAGCTTCACAGGAATGGGGATCGTGCCATGATCGTGGTGGTTAGAGAAATATCATCGAACAATTTGCATCATCCGTATAATTAGTATTGTGGTGGATTGTGGTTTGTGGCACGCTCCCAACGCCTGGGAAAGCTAGTCCGTAGTTGTGGTTTGATCGTGTGAAAAAAACCGTGCTTTCGAAACAATTGAACTTCAAGCTTTTGGAGCAACAAGAAAAAAAAGCTAGATTTTACTTTCATTAGCAAAGACCAGCTTTTGAACATCAGTTCTCTAATAATAGGAAAAACCCCAGAACGACAACCTCAGCTACTAATGATGGATGATTAATATTAGAACTTCCATTCGGTAAATGAAAAACCCCAGGGTGGTAAATTAAGAAAGCAAAAGATTCATCGGCAGCGATTCATCAACGGTTGGAGGAACGGAGGTAGCACAAGTGACAAATGAACTTATCATAAAAGGATTGCTGTTCGCCCGTGCGCCGTAATTAAACAACGTCTTCATCGTATTGAAAGCAGCATCATCTGCATGATTGATGCTGGCGTGGTGATAAAATGATGGCAAAAAGCTTGATTGAACAGAAGGGAACTTTTTCCTGATGGAACCTCATCGGAGGTATATCGAAAAGAGGGGTGATTGTTTAACCTTCTTCCTTTCAGTTGCTGATTATTTGCATTATGTGCTATTGTGGTTCAAATTGTTTGTTTTATTGCCACATAGTTTACTCGTGTTTAATCGTCCCGTGACGATGAGTTAGATAGAATATTGAACGAATCAAAACAAAACAAATAAAGTTGTATGTTAATGTTAAAGAGTGGATTTAAGATTAAACTGCAAAGAGCTCATATGCTTCTTCTCTACACGAAATTTTGAAAGTACTCTAGAGAATTATCAGTATAGATTGTGCTTTAACCCCTTATCAACAAGTAAAAGCTTAATAATCGTCTTTTGTGCAGTGTTCATCAAGTACTAGATCCCTAAAGTTAGGTAATAAGACACGCAACGGTAGTAATTATTAATCGTATCACCAATTTTGGTCGTAAGTCTCTCTCTAGAGTTTGTGTGACTTCTGTTTTTGACCCTTTATTACATTAAGCTCACAGCAAGTAATCCACATTAATGTGTTTTAATGTTTAAACGTTATTTTTAAACGTGTTCCAAGCAAAAAACATTTTGACAACACCGTTGACAATCCTGAAATCAATCTCTTATCTAAGTATCGACCAAGTAAAAGTAACGATTATCTGAATGGCTTGACTCTACAACCTCGAGGGGTCTTAGCCTAGCATCACTGATTTCCTTGACTTGACTTTACCCGTAGTTGGATAATTTTGATACCGATTTGTTAGGTCACTCCTAGTCTTGTATCATGAGACTCAGAGATATTGAACACAGTTTTATATATAAAATACTGATATCTTGATAAGTTAATTATTCTGTTCTTCTTCCTTCTTGGCCTAACGACCTCTTAGGTCATGCCTGCCATTTCTGGCTTACTAGACTTATTGTTACCGCATAGTTGGATAGTCAATCCTCACTATGGGGGAACGGCCCAGATGAGACTTGAACCCCGGTCCTGCCGTGTGAAGACCGGCGCCGCTGTCGCATCTACCACCGGGCCGTCCAAATCTTTATCTTTAATCCCAAAAATCTTTATTTTACAACAAATTACAAAGCTTTAACGTATCTCCCTTCTAGAAAGAATCTTGGTACGCCCCAATCAATCGCTTACAATCGCAGTGAAAGATAAATATGGGAGTGGAAATAAAGAAACAACAACAAAAAACTGCATCCCCTTTCTTCCTCCCCAAACACTGCTCCACATCGTGGAAACCGTTCCTTCACGTTTCCTAATGGGTGGGACGATCCAGTGCCGGTAGGCTGCCCTAAACTTCAAAGCTTCCACAAAGCACCACAAACCATGACAGTGATAGCGAGAAGAGCGCAAAAAAAAATAACCCACGGGAAATAAATAAGGCAATATCCAGCAAACTAATAGAGGTGGCACACCTTCGCGCTGTCCGTTAATCGAACCTGTTGCGAATCTCCACTGAAACTGGTCCGACCCCGTGGGCCACACCGTCACGACCGGTACACGGGTGTTGGTACCCCGTTTAGGGTAGGTCAGGGTTCCGTCATCGATTGGACGATGGTAAGCGCCATCATCGCCAACGGGCTACACACAACAGGTACCCGTCGGTACGTTTGGGTGGTTCATTCACACGATCGGCAACCTTCGCCAGAAGATCGCCGAGAGAACGAAACACGGCAGAAAATGTTGAAATATATGACACAGTCAAAAGAGTAATTGGTTTCGGAGTGTGCACTACTACCACGGCTTCGCTACAGGTCGTGACAGCCTTCCCGGGGTCGCATTTTGTTGCACGTTCTTGGGGCTTGCAGCTTGGAGAGTTTGGTGATATCATCCGACAAAGCCTTCGGTGTGCTATGCGCTGCAGGACGATGTTGTGTTTGTCTTGTGGACACGCCTTCCACGGCAGGGATCCATTCTTCTGATCCGACCTCAATAATGGAGCGTGTGTGTGTGTGTGTGTGTAGCGGTAGCTAAAGGTGTGAAATTGGACGAAGCGGTAGGACCAAGCTTTCCCTCGACTGGGTGGAACCACTGGGAAGAACATTTTTCATTGAAAAACTTGCAACATGCAGCCGCAATCTCGGGCGAGAACGCGCACAGTAAGGCAATCAATAAGGTGCTTCTCGCCGGGCTGATCTCATCTCACTCCACGACTTACGCGGGGAGTGGCCCTACCCAGTACGTTCTGGCTGGGGCGCAAAAATTCGTGGGAAATTGCACCTCGAGCCAAGCAATATTTCTGTGTCGGGTTGTTGGTGGGCGTTTATTGAGTTGTTCGAATAAGGAGGGAATGGTGGCCACAGCACGTTCTTGCCGACTTCTTCTCCCGCTAGGAGCATTTGTCAGTACGTACCCCGAGCGTTACTGCACTGGGAAAGATCTCGCGATTCGAGTTCCTTCATTTCCCGGCCGTCCTTCAGCGAGTGCGAAAAGACATAGCGATGACAGCTAGCGCACCACACTGATGTAATATTTACTGTAAGCATCCACCCAGCACGGCCGATATGGGATTATTGATGACTTTCTAGCTCGGGCATGCTTCGGCCGGAGGTTGGTGATGAGCGAGTAGGTATAAACAACTTCATCAATCAGCAGGTTTAAGTTGTTTGTCACCAGATGACTATTCCGTTTTTTCTTCTCTCGATTCCCTCGGCAGTAAATCTACCAGCGTTTGCTGGATGGGCGACGACACACTCGGTGGTGGCAGTTCTCACTAAACACTAAACACAAGAGCTAATCTCATACATTCGAAATGCGAAACAGGCACATTTGTTTTACCGGGCACGATCCACACTGTCAACACGATCGATTGAGACGCTAGCGACACACTGACTCCAACCAGCCCTGTCTAACAAGGTGCAGTTACAGTACGGCGTACGACAAAATGTTCACTTCCTTGCACGAGTCTAAGCAACAAAAAAGTGGCCAAAAAATATAACACAAAAAAAATGAGCCAACTAAATCAAACAAACGTCTTACGAAGACATCATGCTCGATGGAAAAGGAGGAAACTGTTCGCACTCTGTTTATTAACACATACACAGACACACACACACACACTTCCGGGCCTGCCTTGACGTTCTAGTTGATGAAGCAACTACCCAACCTGGCAGGCGGTCCGTGATGATGAGTGACAACAAAACAAGTGGAAAATTGGGGGAAACCACCGTCGCTGGTTTCGCTAATGATCGGTACTGCTGATTAATTCATATCGTGTGGTGTGGACGTGAACTTGGCATTAAGTCATGTGAAGCTACTTCCGCATATCGGGTGTATCAGGTGTTTCTGGCGACCTTCGAAGGACACAGATCGTGAGGGCCCTTTCGCTGTGGTTTTGCAAAATTAGGTACGTACGGGTCCCGTGGAGTCCAAGGACGAACCCTCACACCAGTCCGATCTCCTGAGGCGTCGTTTTCCTGGCTTCCGTTGTATAATCGGCCATCGTCATCTGCTCCAACAAGCGCGAGGTGCATTTATTCTTCATTCCCAGGGTTACGCCACAGTATGGCGGTAAGCTTTTTAAAAATAAAATCTCACCCTGCCCCTATGTATAACGAGATCTGCGCGCGCGTGTGTGAATAGGAGGCAATCCGAGATTGGTCTTCTTATAGTGTGCTGGTGCAAAACGACGAACCCGAGAGGGAAAATAGGGGAACCATTATCAACTCGTTTAGCTTCAATTTCCATTAATTATAATTTTTTAAAGCCAGCGGGCAAAATTGCCAACCAACTGATCGGAACAGTTGGCGGCCTGTTCTTTGGAGATGTCTTTTATCTGCCATCACACGGTTTCGGAGCGGAAGAATTTTTACGACGGTTGTGTGCGGCCGAAGAAGGTTGGATACTACGCTTTCCCCCCCCCCCCCGAAGGCACTGAAACACTGAAACGGCAGTGAGAATGATGTCCTCCAACTCCTCTTCGGGTGCATCTTAAGCCCTTCGCCTACCTATCCAGGTGGATCGTCTAATGGATTCCCCTGAAGCGGGGCAAGAACGGCAGAAGGGACCACCACCAATGTTGCCGCACTGGGAAGGAAACAATTACATCCAAAAAGGATTGGCGGGCGATCTCTCTCTCTCTCTCTCTCGCAAGAAGCGCACTCGCTCTATGTTTGTACCGGTGGGCCCTGTGAATAACCGGGAATAGCCGTGCCTCGGAGACGGTTTTACAATCGGAAACGCAATCAGTGCGCACGTCGTCTACTTTGTACGTGTGGGGGTTACCACCGGTCGGCTCTCCCCCAGGGAAAGCTCCGATGGTGGCGGCCCAGGGTCCGCACACGGAAATCGAGAAACTACTGTGCACTAGCGATTTAAGTCCCGCGTTTCCTTTGGGACAACAAACACGCCCGCAAGCGAACCGATCGAAAACAATCGGTTTTAATCCCGGTCCCGCATCCTCCAATCCGTATGTGGTGAATGGTGGAAAACGGTGGTTCGCAGGCGAAGCGATTGGCACGTCGAACCTGCTATAGCTAGCGGGCAGCTATCTTTGGCGATGATTATAACGAGCTAGCTTGGCCGTTTATTTTTTCTCGCACCGTGTTCCGCGGCGGAACGGATAAGAACAAGGGAGGAATGTCAAGTGCTCCGTGCGACGACCACACACTCCATTCTTGGGGTGAATTGTACACTCGAAGAACGGGTGAGATCTTGTAAAATGACAGATAATTGATGTGCGCCTTGGTTGGTTTGTGAGGTGGTTGTGCTTCTGCCCGTTCTAAGACATGAAACCACTCCGCAAATCTGTGGATGGACCTTGCGGAAAAATGGCAATCCATTCAAGGGATGCGCAGTATCGCCGACTTCAAACAAACTTCCGCGAAATGGCCATAAAACTGGGCAGTTGCACCGACCTTGCGTCGTAACGTTGGTCCACGCGACACGCTAGAGTTATTCTGGTTATTCCCCAACATCAGCACCACCATCATCATCATCGGAACCATCAATTGGGCGGAGATGCGCATCCGATTCCGTTGTGCTATCGCTTAATGTCTTCATAACACACACACACGACACTACAAAACACACTAAGCAAATAACGCGAGCCTGTGACGTTTGACACACGCAAAGCCGCACGTACGGGACACGGACGCACCGAACAAACAAAAGTGAATACCGCACCAAACATGAAAGGCATAGCCTGTGTGCCTCTCTATGCGTTATGAGCAGTAAAAAGGACAGATCGCTTAATTATGGCCGTAAAGAGAAATGGCTGAGCAAAAGGTCTGCTCATTCAGGCTTCCCAATGTCCCACAACACCATAGGCAAAGTTTTACGATCTCGGATGATGCAACGAGGGGTTGTGTCCGGTGGTTGTGGTAGCAAAATTTACAGCCGGTGCTATAAACTGGACACACTAGCATGTGCCCGGTGTGCAAGGTAGTAGGAACTTCTCCGTCAGTAAATATTTGCCTATGATAATCTTACCACCGAAAGGGCCAAGGCTCATTTGAGGTGGCTTCGTTTTGGTGAGTAAGGTACGGTGGACAGCAAGGTGCAACCTGCACTTCAAGCTTAAAGTTCTTTACGTTTGCATTTTATTAATCTGTGTACTTTGCGCTTCTGGTAGCTATCCAACACAGGTATACAGCAGTTGGATAGCATTTGATGCATTATGTGATTAACTTTATTGCTTTTAGTTGCAGTTCTTGTTTACAAAGTCAATAGGTGTTTTTTACGATTCCTGATATAATTGAAGGACTCGTTACTATTATTTTTTATTAGGAAGCTTGGCTAGATATACCTTTGCCAAGGATTGCTGAAACTTATCATCCAGTGTGTTTTGATCCTTTGTCCTAAAGGTAAATATGAACTAATTATTACAATTTTGGATCGTGAAGATTCTCAAAGCTTCTTGAATATTTGTTGGTGCAAATAATATAGTCATTAGACACTTTATAATAAATAGGACAAACAGCCATCAAAATCCGAATATAATGTCGTGTTTTTTATGGATTCTCATTATTTAAATGTCATAAAACAGCTGAACCGTTCCAACGTAATCGTTTTTAATGGTGCATCAACAAAGTTCAAAGAAGACATTAGACACCCTTAACTGGCTTGTATCTTAATGCCTAGCCTAGGAATAGTTAGGAAATGTAAGTTCTTGTTTACAAAGTCAATAGGTGTTTTTTACGATTCCTGATATAATTGAAGGACTCGTTACTATTATTTTTTATTAGGAAGCTTGGCTAGATATACCTTTGCCAAGGATTGCTGAAACTTATCATCCAGTGTGTTTTGATCCTTTGTCCTAAAGGTAAATATGAACTAATTATTACAATTTTGGATCGTGAAGATTCTCAAAGCTTCTTGAATATTTGTTGGTGCAAATAATATAGTCATTAGACACTTTATAATGAATAGGATAAAGAGCCATCAAAATCCGAATATAATGTCGTGTTTTTTATGGATTCTCATTATTTAAATGTCATAAAACAGCTGAACCGTTCCAACGTAATCGTTTTTAATGGTGCATCAACAAAGTTCAAAGAAGACATTAGACACCCTTAACTGGCTTGTATCTTAATGCCTAGCCTAGGAATAGTTAGGAAATGTAATCAACAGCGTCATATTTAAATTGTTTAAATATTAAAACTTCCCCTTTGTGATTACAAAACACCTTGATGTGTCATTATTCTATCCAAAAACATCAAAGCGCTTGATGAATTATAAAACGCCATAACATCTTCATTAAATACGATACATCAATGAATAATGCCACTCATCGGCAGTTATCTTCACACCAATCAAGTCAAACGCTTTTAAATTCTACAACCAAAAACCGAGCGCATAAATAAACTGGACCGGAAATAGACAAACAACAAATAGCTCGCTGTTTTGGGCTTTCAATTCAACCAAGCGGCTAATGTCGCACTGAACCGTATACGCGCTTCCGTTGGCAAAAACAATCACTGACCGTGTCCATCAAAAGTCCAGCTTCCTTCGGTGCCGCCAACAGTCGTTCCGGCAGCAAGCCAGCAAGCGATAAAACAAATGACATTTCGCCCGTGGAAATGTGTCCATCAATTATGCTGTGCTCCATGGGTAGGATACGAGCCAGGGAAGAATTTATCATGCTCATGTTCATAAATTGAATGTGATGGAAAATTTGCTTGTCGTTAGCTTCAAACAATCCCGGGACCCGGACTAGTAGAGTGCTAGTAGCTCCACCGGTGTCTGTGATGGTTTCCGTGATCAACCACCCAAAGGTACCGCACCTGGTTTTCTTGGAGTTCACTGCCCCGCGGAGGGGGAGAAGCAGGGAAGAGCTGGGGGAGCTTTATAATAAAAACGCTAGATTGGACATTTGGACGTGTCCTATTTACCCGGAGGAGGAGTGTCTTTTGGGTGGAGAGG
The DNA here is from genome assembly GCA_002091835.1 of Anopheles maculatus. Classification (NCBI taxonomy): domain Eukaryota; kingdom Metazoa; phylum Arthropoda; class Insecta; order Diptera; family Culicidae; genus Anopheles; species Anopheles maculatus. Next base: position 274,506 of record KZ061539.1, on the reverse strand, counting down.
TAAGGTGTGAGTACATGATCAGTTCCACCAGGGTCTCTTGCTCCAGTCGGGGCGTGGTGTGGGCAGTAAAATGTAAAATTTATTCACTTTATCTCTACGACTCTGCGACGTCCGACCGTGATCGCTTTCCCTGGCACCGTGTTACCGGGTCTTGGGTGTTGTTTGCTTTCGAAAAACCGTAAGCAACACTTGGCGTGGTAAACTCGGTCAGTCCGGTGCTTATGGGCCAAACACAGACTCGGACACACACACACACACACACACGGGGCATGGCGTGTGAGCTAAGCCATTAAAAGGTCAGTTCACTCGGTCGTCTGGTGCGATTCACGCCATGACACCTACATGTAGCAGCAGCAACAGCAGCAGTAGTACGGTTCAACCATCCACCTCTCGGTTCCTTCTCGATATCTGCGCGTATAGGTTTGATCTGATTTACACTCCTTGCGGGTGAACTCCCGGTTGCTTACTCCCGGTACCGTAACTTTTCACTCCCTCAAAACACGGTACGAGAAAGCGAAAAGCTTCCTTTGGCGTCTGAGTCTCCAACCGCTCGCTGCAGAACACCGCACTGAAATATAAATGGGCCGACCTTCCGTGCAACGGCTATAAATTAATGACGTCGCGCTTCGTCCTTTGTTTCGTCCTTATTTACCTTCCACTCCTCCCCCCACCAATAGGTTCTCCACCAATAGCTCTGCCCCATCCGAGAGCCAGCGAGTTGTGCACTTATGCCTCGATTACGACCACCGCCGTACCGTAAAACAACAGGGGCGGCTGCGGCATTAGACCGACCGGCCGGTTGTAGCCCATCATCAATCCCACCTTACAGGATATCGGGTACCGGGGTACTATGGTTCACGTAGTTCGTAATGCACCGATGCAGCAGCAGCAGCACCCTCAGGGCCCGGGAAAATAATTTTTCAGACCAAAGAGCACACCGGGATGTGTAGCAGGAAAACCACCCCGGACGGTGAGAATAAATCGCGTAAAAATGGTAACAAATTGTGCGCCACCAAGGGTTAGAGTATGGTGGTGCTGGAAGGCAGCGTTCTACCTTGGCCAGTTTCAGGTGTCGTGAGTACATGGTCGGGTTAGAAGGGAAAGGTTGCGAGCAAAAAACTTGTTGAATACTTTGACAAACTAACTTATTTCAGTTTTCTTCACTTCCTCGGTTCGGTATGATGCTTTATTAGCAACCATATGGACTACAGAACACGTTGTTAATGGTGCAGGCGTACTAGCGAAACGATGTCCTATTCGTAAACGGAGCTGTAAATTCATAATGAAAGTATAAAGCGAGAGCATGTGTTTTATAAGTAAGCAAACCAGTGCCAGGCAGTTATCTAGGAGGTTTTGCTTTAACTCACCTTGAAGAACTTGCTAGTGGACAGGAAGATTTCGTGCAATATGAATCGGGTTGGCGACTAGCAATTCTTTCATAGTGAGTATAACTAAAGCGTCTCTAAAAAAAGAGTTGTTAAACGAATCGAATCCCAATCGTGAAGGAGTGAGTGTGCATTAAAATATTTAAATGAGTAGTCATTCTCATCTTCGCTTGGGACAGCATCAGTCATCATCAGTCTATTTAATAAAGAGAAGAAGCAGAAGAAAACTCAACTTAAAGGTCGGTATTTAGGCTATCTGCAAGAAGTTCTCTTCCCAACCTCTCAATCATGCACTAATAAATATATTGAAGTGGTATTTACATTTAATTTAATCTAATACTCTAGTCAAATACTTTTGAAGGTGAAGGTCAAATGCTATGGTTTTCAGGTGTATCAGCAGTTGATTACTATTATTATGTCTAGTTTTTGACACTTGAAAAGCTTAAGATGATCTTCAAGTGTTGCAGAAGATGGTCTTTTTATCAATCAATTAGTGTTTTCTAAATATTTATTGATGACAAAAAGGAAATTAAAGAATCTCCATCCCATGTGATCACCTCTTTACTCCAAAATAGTGTCCTTCATACCGAAAAAAGTATGATTCAGTCTACTCCATCCTGCTCCATAGATCCATAGATTTATGTTCCAGACCGACCGAAAATTCGACAACTGGTTGGCAAAACTTTTTGCAAGATAGCTAAAGAAAAAAAAATATATTCCGAAGTACAAAAGTCACTGTTTTTTCTCCCAACAAAGCATCAAACTTGATTAAAACCCCCTTTTTTTAATTCATTTTGCAGCCCAGATATTTGCACAGTAAATGTAAAAACTCTCGTTTTTTTTTGTGCAAAGGCTTTACGTTTTCCAATGCTGAAAGTAATTTTCTTAATGGTTCTGTGTGCGTGCCTAAGTCGGCCAACAAGCGTGCTGGCAGTCGACATTGCACCGAACACGGCACCGGCACCGGATTGTTCTGTTGCGCCCGGGCCAGCTTGCAGGATTAGCTTTCGCACAACTTTAATCCCTCTTTCCCGGGCATTACAGCATTGCAGCAGTTGCTCGGACAAATACAAAATTTTGTACAAATAGCAAACGCCCCGTAAGCCATCCTGATCTTTCTGCAAAGCTTAGTGACACAAGTAACCAGCGGTAACGCAAAAAAACAAGCAGGATTTCTGCTGGTGCAGTATCACAAAACTCAAACTTTCAACACACGGTACCGATGGTCGGTGAAATGCATTTAAATTGGAACCGTTTTTTTTTTGTACTACCTTAACACTCGCTTTGCATAAGGAAAAAGTGAAAAGGAAACAAAAGGCCACACTTTCCCTGAGGGGAAACTGTGCGAGGGCTTTTGTAGAATTAATGTATTTGCAGTCTTACTACAACTGACCGGGGGGATGAAAAAAACGCTTCCTTTCAGGCCTTCCTAACCTAACCCTCCAAACTGAAGTCGGAGAAAAATGGTAAAGACAACAAATTAAAGTCAACATTATGGCCTTGCCCGGGTTCTGGTGTCCGGCTGGTGGCAACGGCCACCGTACAAACAGCTCACCGAGCAAGGGACAGTTAATTAGTTAATTGTCTCAGTACTGCCACCGGGCTGTCCGGTTTGGGACCGAGTGCCCTGGAGCGTAAACCGCTCGCTCCAGAAAGGAAGAGGATATCGATGCGGCAACCGGTTACCGGCTTTCAAACAGAAACCTTTACCCACGAGGATGTAAATGGTTTTCCCGATGGCATGGGATGGACTTCGAGGTGAACTCCACCGTGCTTCAGTTCTAGCTTCTAAGTGCGAGAGACTGCGTGACAGAGTGAGTTGAATTATGAGATCACAGCAACGTGTCCGGGCAGTGTGGAGTAAAAGTAAACCGCTTGCCCATGCCACCCGTGTGTTGTTCTGCGTTGGGTGCGTTTCGGTACCAACTTTTAATAATAAACTCTTGCCAACGGACGGTCCCGAAAGGTCCGCCTGCGAAAGCGAATGGGCGTCAGGCGGGGACGAACGTCGACAAACTTCCGTCGTAAATCATTCGCCCAGCGTTATACCATAAGCTGCCATGTCTAGCTGTGTGTTGCAGAAACAAGCAGCGATTTGTTTGCCAACCTCGGCACGGTATAGCATGAACTCTGGGTGTCTTTTGGATGATCCGCGGTGTCGCTTTGGATGTAGGGTTCTTTTTTTTGCTGGTAGTTGTCAGGTTGACCACAGTGACTGCAGCTGGTCAGTGTGGTGGCGTGATGGGAGGGGGTGCGAGTGCGAGATGATCGCCCCGAAAACCCCTATCGACCATGATCGGGTATGATTGAGCTCTACCTGGGATAGCGTAACCATGTGTGCCATATTTTATTCCTGGTCACGGCACCAGGTGCGCCACCGCTAGGAGCTGCATGATGATTTATTGAATGGTGCAAGGTAATGGTACTGCAGTTCCCCAGGCCCGGGCAATCCTCGACAGGGACGCCCAGTGCAAGTTTTAAAAATGGTGTCGTGTTATACTACACGACTACGACGTGGCCAGGGTGATATTTACATGGATGTATACATACATACGGGTGGACATGGTGGAATTCGTTGCTGTTGTTGCCTTAGGTACGTTGCGGGTATACGTTACAGTTGCAAGGTTCATTGGACAGAGAGGCGAAAGGTGGTCTAGCTTTTTGCCGTGATGACCAATGTTTTAACACTGGTGAGTAATATTAATTTCGCTTTCAAACTGCACATAACAAGACGATTATTGATTGTTCTATACATAATTGGATTACGCATTTTACAGGGAAATTTAATACACACACTGAGTGTACACGAAGAAATAGAAATCTTCAGATTTTTCAACGCTCGTGAAGATTATAAAGTTTTTCTTATGGTTAAAATTTTATGACTTTCTGAAAAAGTCTTAATATTCGACTGAAGTTTTGAACTTATGAAGTTTTGTTGATGTTTAAGAAATACAGATTAAATAAGAGAGCTTTAGGATCTATAGAGCTTTTATCGTCACTTCTTATGCTTCCTGATAGAATTTTAAGTGATAAAAGAATAATTATTACACTAAGAAACACACATTTTTTTATATCCTGTGTGAGTAGAAATGAATCTTCTCGTTGACATGACCTCACAATGCAGTATCGAATTCTGTTGAAAGAGTTTTAAACAAACTGGGAATCGTATTCAACGCATTCCAGTAAAATGACAGCTTGTTAGAGAAATACCTTCAATTTAGAGCGCCTTTTCAGCTCCAAAGACATTTCCCCCGAAACGTACAAAAGCGTATCATTTTCTAATTCCTACTCCGTCCCACAGAAAATCTGCCCACCACCTCCGAAAAGCGATTCGCCACCATTCGCCAGACAAAGAAATGTGCCATCTTCCTTCGCCTTAATGACTTCCAGAAGTGCACTCGAGGCGAAATAATAGAGTGCAGTTTGTGGGTCCGTTTGAAGTTGTGCTTCGTCTTCGTCGTCTCAGCTGGCACAGACACAGCAAGGCCACAAACACACACACACGGTAGTGCTGATGGAAAATTAAGAACCATTAGAAGTTACTGTGACTTTGTAGCGCCAACTATATTGGCCATTACCGCTTTTCAAACGAGAAACATGTACACATGAGCTGCACATAAAGGCCTCGTTTTGCACCTCCACCTCTATCGTCTCTCGCTGTCCATTTCCCATGTCCGCCTGTGTCGCTTTTGCTTCGGTGCTCAATTAAAATGCAATGCTCGTGCTACACACCGGCAGCAGTAACCGAAGCGACCACAGAAATACGCTTGCCCCCAAAAATAATGACCACCGAGGGGCTTTTTTCGTGGAGGCGAGGGCGAGGTTTTGGTAAAAACCGATTCCTCCAATTCCGGCGGTGCATCCGGCCAATGGCTTTCCCTTTGGACGGTTTTCACTTTTTCCGGACATCCGGTTCGGGTGGTGCAGGTTGGCGTGGGCGGGTTGGGTTTTTGTGGTTTCGGCAACTTAATTGGTGTTAAGTTGCAATTCTGCCAATTTCGTACGGAACGAAAACATGCTCGATCGTACGGAATAAGCCAGCAAGCATCCCCGTGTATGAAGCTGGAGGTTTGTTTTGGAGGGACTTTTTCCAAATGGAAGCGTGCAGTTCAAAAGAGAGCTTCATGCCATGGGTTGGTACAGATATCTGGACCTGGTTGGAAATGGGATGCGATAGTTACCGTGGCAATGTGTAGATAAACTAAAAGGGTAGTGAGTAGTGCAAAAAACGGCTTTGAAAATGAACAGTCTGTACAGCTAGAGGGATAAAGGTTTGAAGTTCTAATTGTGCAGATACGGAGCTGTCCGGCACAAAGTTTGGTTTTGGTTAGTGTGAGCCAGTAAGCCCATGAAAGTTATCTTTTTGATGATTGGTTGTAAGAGAATGATGCAGATTACAGAGGTATATTAGATGCATATAGCAATATTTATGAATCAGTGTTAAGGATATGTTATTTCTATTCCATTAGTATTAAAATCCTTTCCCAAGGTTCATGTAGTAAGCATCAAAATATGTAGCATCGGACATTTTTCCACATTGTTACTCGCTGTCTGCTTAAGAATAGCATTAACCTGCACAGTAAAACAATAATCCAACCAACCAACCAAATCGACCTACTTACTTCGTCAAACGCTCTCCAATTACGTCGCCCTGGCAAAATAACCTTCCTTCCACCGGTAGATACTAAAGCTCGGATTATAAAATATCAACCAATATCTGTCTCAACGTTCGTCTTGTCACAAACAACTCTGGCACTGGCTTCGTCAGGTGGAACGTACCAAACCCTTTTCTTTCCCACCCGATTTCATTCCCCAGGAACCTACGTAAGAACAATTTCCAACAAATTGCCCTGCAAATAGTTCACCGAGATGGCCTTTCGAGATAGGACAGCCGTACTCACCGGCCGCCATTAATAATTTCGTCTTCATCTCACCGTTTGACATTCTGACCCAGTGTCAGCAGTGAGAGGGCGCGCCCAAATTTTTCCATTCTCAGTTTCCTTGAGGGTTTTGCAAAAAGCGGGGAGGCCGAATGGCAGGAGCAAAGAGACACGCCAAAAGATCTCGTTCGCAAAGATCACCAGACCACTTTTCTCGAGGTGTTCCAGTTCGCCTTTTTTTTCTTTCTTTTTGCTTGGAGATTGGTAAGGATTTCTGCCCGAGCTCTGGTCCGTTGCGAAACGTCTTCTCGTGAACGTGCTCGGTCGTTCGAACAGGTTGTACCTGGAGATAAGATAATGACAGCGCCACTTGATATTCGTTCGATGCGATGAACGTTCCGTCACGCGGTTTGAGAAGTCTCGGCGATGTACTTCGGCAAAGCATCGTAACCACAATTTCGGGCGGGTTCGGACGGGCCGCGTTCGGTGTCGACCACTTTTCACTTAATGATATTTTCATGCTTAAACTTGAGGTATTATAATGATAACATCTCGTGCCCGTTTAAAAGAACCGTGCCGGGAGGAGTTTGGCATAATAAGGTGAAGGTCTATATTATCGCCCGCAACTCTTTCCTGTTGCAGGATTTTTCACTCAGCGACCCCCAGATCGATCTAACCCATCTAGCGGCCAATTGTTTGTGCTTTCACCCCGTAAACGAAAACGCGTGAAAAGTGTTTTAAATTTATAATTCAATAAACCTCCCCAATTTTTCTTAATGGGTTTGCGAAATGAAACTTTTGCAGGCAAGGCAGTATGATCTGTTATCGGCGAGATTTGTTGTGTGTTTGGAAGCTGTTTCCTTGTGGCGAATGTAAACAAGAATGTAACGCTTTAAAGAGAGGCTGCTGGCTTCAGTCTCACAGATGCTTTTAGCTTTAACGTTTGTACGCTTTTCACATCCACAAACACACGAAACACACACACACACACAATCGGACAAGGAAGTGATGTTTAAATCAAACAAAAATATTTGCACAACAATCGCCAACGAAGGGATGCTCCGTTGCAGAAAAAAGTGGGTCACAAATTTACATTTTCAAACTGATAAAAAAAACTTTTCGATTCCAACTAATTATGCACCCCGAAAATCGAAATCCAAACAACCGAACCGGGTGGAAAAGACAAACAAACCGGGCATCAGAAATATGTATACTGGTAGCGACTGGGAGGCCTTACTAGGGAGGCTTTTGGGAAGAGATGATCGGCAGATCAGCCTCGTCTAAACGAAACCGTGGGAAATTTTGTATCCCAAAGCTTGCTTGCTTCAGACTTGTGCTTTGTATCTGTACGTGTGTGTGTGTGTATGATGATTTCCTTTGGGTTCCACCGGCACTACTCGCCATCCAGCATTCTGGATGAAGTGTTTTAATTTTCCCCTTTTAGGCGGGAACGGAGCAAAAAGCCCAAACATCACTTCACTTTCGGCACTTCGCTTTCCGGCAGCCGGCGCTCCAACAAGCGGCCCCAAACAAAGCACAAAGTAAAACATTTCGTCTCAAAAAACACAATTGTTTCACATTCAGCGTGGAGTGGGTGGGTGGGTGAAAGTATGTGCCGTACTTTTTGGTCAAGTTTTTCCCTTACGGGTACGGATTTCGGTTCCACCGTTCCGGCCCATTTACGGCTCATTCTAAGCACCCATTCTTCGAACGGTATGGAACAATGGGTTGGCGAGTTTGAGGAAGCCAACACAAAAGCAAAACAAAGCTCCACCAACTGGATCATCCGAAAGAAAAAAACACCAAAATGCGTCAGGCACTGGAAGAACAGCAGCAGCACAACGCAACACAAGAAAAGAACAACGTAAACAACAACGGACAAGAAAATGAATTGTCGGGAAAGTCAATGGAACAGGGAGCGCGTGTGCCTTGCTTTTTGCCTTGACCAAAAGAATCCGAAACGGTGGGGCTGTGCTTAGAAGCTGCGTAGGAGAGCTGGAAACTAGAGCATGGCACCGGTGGCCACCGACAAAAGCGAAACCGCGGCTCGGTTGACCGACATCTTGAGCGCCAGCTTAAAACACGCCATTGCTTACTACGCCCCCCCCATACACACACGCACACAAAAGGGTTACCAGCCCTTGAAAATGGGAAACGAGGGATGGTCAGAAGAAAGAACAATAAAAAAATAAGAGTGCGGTGCAGTCTCACACGAAATGCGTCATAAGCGTAAGCGACACATGAAAAGAAGCAAACAACACACAGATATAAAAACAATGTCTACACATCTATGTATACTTTACGAGTGAACTTCAGCTCACATTCACACACGTTTAGGGGGGGGGGGGGGCCCCTT
>KZ061539.1:212593-264974 GCA_002091835.1 Anopheles maculatus | reverse complement strand
CCCGCCCTGTGTGGGGGGGGGGGGGGGGTCACCATTGTTAATCAGTCACGCCGCCACTTTTATTGCTGGGTGGAGGGAAGGCATGTGTGCATGAGGAGGGCTACCAGGAGAGGGTTGTTTTTCCTTTTGTTTTCACACTGACCACCGTCAAGAGAGGAGGCTGTGGATGATGATGCTTTCGCACCGTCACGCCGTGTCTTAGATGACGGTGTGCCTTTTAATTCTCTCCAACTCCCTCGCGAAGGGTGGTGTGGTTGGGTGTGTGTGTTTACATACGGATCGTCTTAGTGTAGGCACGCTTTATGCCGCATAAAGGTTACGGCGCCGAAACATACCTGGGAATCACATAAAGTTGCTTGAATCTCCTTTCGAGTTTAAATGAGTCAAACACTAAAATTTCAAACATCTGTACGTTAAATGTTAGAATGCGCTATTCTAAACGTTAAAATTTGCTGTTTTTTCATGTGTTTTTGCTCTACACGTACAAGAAACGAACGTAAAGTGGAACATATAAGCCTAATTACCGGTGATTTGGATTCCAAGAGAGTATTACGAACACATTTCTAGACCGAACTGTCCTTATCCTTATCTTAAGATGCTACTTCGAGAAGTCTTTATTGTTTTTTTTATTTTATTTTAGTGTTGAAACCAATCAACTGCGTATGATCATCTGCATAAGCATATTCTCTATTAACTGGACCACTCGTCAATAGGCAGGACTGACTATATGTACAGTCTTTGCGATCCCGATCCCTGCCCAGGACTGACTATACAGTTGGTTTTGTGCCAATTCTTGAATACAATTAACCAACAAGCACTCAGTTTTTTAAACAGTATAGAACATGCCTAGTCAGATATATTCTAGAAGATCCGGTGCAGATAAATTTGAGAAGAGCCGGGTCACACGAGCATCGTTTGGACAAATATTGAAGATATTTTATGAAGATAGTATCTACTACTGTTTAGAAGAAGTAGTTTCAAGGGAATTTTGATACACCGTCTAGAACTGGAAAAAACATTCAACATGAGTTGCTAGATTAGCCAACAATTGGGATGTAATAGCCTTATAATAGGGCCAGAATAAATAGTATATAGTATTTGAAATATTTCTGAGCAGCCGAGCTCACCCGCAATAATCCTTTCACGGCTCAGAGGAGGAAATGTCTCTAAACTTTTTGCAACTAAAATCTACGACACTTAACCTATCAAAGGAGTAGATTTCGGGAAGGAATTGCCAATGAAGACAGGAAATTAATATCAGAAACAGATTTCCATTTCAAGTTTTCACAGCGTGTGAATATAAAAGTCTCAAATAGAAGGATATTGATTAATTTCAATAGTTCTAATTTGTGTCAATTTGTGAAAAAGCTCGTAAATATAAAACTCCATTAAAAACATTCCCCCTACTTGAGTGATAAGCAATAAGTATAATTAATTTGTTACTAAGTATGAAATCATTATGGGACCAAACAGAGAGAGAAAGCGAAAATATATAAAAACATAATTGTAAATAAAAACGAAACCAAACAACCAAACGAAATCAAAACGACCTATCATTATTATTCCAAACTGTCAAAAAAGTTTTGCTCAAGAGTAGTAGTAGCAAAAAACGGTCAGAAAATGGTGAACCGCGCACGCGAGTGGTTGGAAAATGTTTGCATCATAAATAATACGCCGGTGGAAAAAGTTGCAACTTTCCTATCACGCAAAAACAGACAAAAATGTTGGCTGAAAAAAAAACGGAACATCAGTTATTTGCCGATAAGGTAGCCATTATTCTGACATAAGAGAAGCGAAATCGGTAGGGAGTTCCGTGACTTAAAAGTCTCCTGATGGAAGTGTACACCACCAGTCTCAGCTGATATTAATGCACAAAACTTTACCAGAATACTGACCGATTTTGTGACCGAACCGCATGACACCAGAGATGCCCGAACTGTGTCATTATTCGTAATTCCCTAGCACCTAAATGTAACGCTGGGATCAGTTTGTGCCGCGAGAAGGCTAGAGAGTGTGTGGGCGAGAAGGATAAGAAAAAAACGCAACAAAGGAAGAAGCACACCATTCGTCATTAGTAATCATCGATTCGGTTCGTTCCGATTAGCTTACAGTCTTGCCCAGTCGGCTCGAGCAAGAGACTTGGTGGAAAAAGGGTTCCCGCAGTCAGCAACAGGCGCCACCGGATCGGAACCATTCAATCATTAAATCCACCGGTCGCTGTCGTGGTAGCAGGTCGTGCGGAACCGTCGAGACCTTCGTGGCCTGGTGAACGCTTCGAATAACGGTGGTGACACAACGTTACCAGCCGACTGTGTGTGTGTGTGTGTGTATGTGCGGAGGATGCTCGAACAACACGGGTATAACACAGCGGACATTATCCGGCACAGCGATTGAGCCTCTGCGACAAGTGTGTAATTCAATCTCGCTTTACTTTTAGCACGACTGACAAGGGAAGAGGCCTCGATTCTCGGGACGCGCCATACTGTTGGTGACGCATGTCCCGTTTCTAAGCAAGGGCGTCTATTTCATCGAACTGTGGTTTCGTGTTTAGTACCCAGGACTAGCTAGCTGCAAATCGGAACATTCGAAACTAGGACTTGGAGAGCCGTACGGTGGTGGTGGCCAAGAATTGCGAAGAGAACAGGAATTCGATTCGGTTGAGCTTGTAGCTACAAGTGTAAATGAAGGTTCGGTACATACGGTTCGGAATCAGACCGTGACGAAGAGGCACACCGGAAAGACTGTGGCCACAGGACGTGAACTATCGGCCCTGCTGGGTTTGCTACAGGAACAACAAACGCAATCAAGCCACTGCTCTTGCTCTTGCCGTTCTCTCTTTGCCACAGCAATAGTGAACAGAAACAGTATGGAGTTTGATTGTTTTTCCATGTTGATGTGTGTTTTTTTTTTCGTTTGTTGCTTCCTCCGTGCCAATTCCCCGCCAATAATTTCTCCAACTGGGGGACAGATGTTCCGCGAGTAATAGCGTGTGTGTGTATTCCGATCGAAGTGGTTCTCGTTCCGGGTGGTCTTTCGTCTAGAAGCAGCGGGACAAAGTCAACATCATCCGGGTACGCATACACGAGTCGCGTCATCTGGAGAGTTTCCTTCGATTAGGATTCGATTCGTCGTTCCGTTTTGGTTGTTGTGGAGAGTGGGTTAAAGGGACTTTCGAGGTAACTCTTCCGGTGTCCGGAAATCGATCCATCTCACTGCTCGAGAGCTTCACTGTTTTGTATTTGCTTTATCGGTTTTTTCGTTTCATTTTCTAGGGCAAAGCGACACCAGCAGTGATGGATGTACCGATTGGCTTTGCGTTGTAATCGAACATTCCAAAACATCGGTCACACCAATAACAGTAGCGTCTAATGGCTTTCCCAGCTACACCACGTCTGGTCTTCGAGTCCCATCATCCGACACGAAACATTTGCATAGCAATAGGGGGGCTCTTGCCTGTATCCTGTACTCTGCCGATAGTAGGGGTTGGGATGGGTAATGACGGGCACGCCAATAGGTCCTCATATTGCTGGCGCCTTCGCTGTCTGGGCCGTTAAAATTCAGGACACATTAGGCACCAGTAGGAAACGAAACGAAAAGCAAATGGAGCAGGTTGTCTTCATTTTAGCATCCGTTACCCGCGGTGTTTGCCCATTTAGTAGACCATTTTTCCAATGCAAAATCAAACCCAGGGGAGATCGACTTTCGATCGATTTCCGTCCGGGACCTCACACGAAAAGGGTTTGGCAGGCCGTTTTAGCTAGTGAGAATAGAATTATCATAATTATGCGAAAAACGATCCACTGCGCGTCAAGCTGATTATGTGTGGGTATTGCCAATAGAAATTCGAAGGTCCGTCCGAGCTCGTAAACAACGCGAAAGAACTTTTGCATACTGAAAAGGGCCTTTAATTGGTATCGTGCTGTGCGCTTCGTGGAAATACGCCATCGCGGCAAACGCATTATTTATGCGCAACGTGGCGAACCGTTTTTGGTGAATTATTGGTAGCAATTCCTGACATGTCCTGCCGTGGTATGGATAAATATTGTTCCATTTCCACGCTAGGAGTAAATTCAATTTATCGAATGTTCAAACAAATAAAATCAATTAAATTTTACGATCGGGATCGGGAGTTTCTAAATTATGAGTTCATAACAGCAAACCCGTTTCTGCGGCCTCGATGAATTCTATGAATGAGAAATTAACACCGATTATCGGGAACGTTAAAGCTTACCCTCTAAGCCAAAACTAAAATTGGAAGGGTATAAGAACTGCATTTTTATGACACAAATCAGGGCTGGCGGTTTGTCTAATTTCCCATCATTTGCTATGTTAATGGGCCCATTAAATAGTGCAGACAGGTTATGGATGGTAAAGCGAATCGTAAAGCTCCTAACCTTCAAAGTTTTATCGGGAAGTTTCTATCACAAAACAAGTTTGTTTTAATGTTGATGCCCAACGAAATCGTTAGCTTTGATAATGCGTGATCATTGGGAAGCAAACACGATGCATTGGAACTTGTTTCATCGGGAGAATAAACCAGGTGATAAAGGCGAAACCGTGGGATATGACACCCTTTATCATTAAGAGGCCATTAGACGTATTCATGGGAATTAAATGCAGTTCCATAAACGATTTCCATAAAAGCTCCAGTTTTAGACAACAGACAGCAGGATGAATGAATAATTCAGCACTGCGCATTAATCTTCTTTAAATATGTTCATTAGTGTGCAGTATAAGATACTTACTTATCGAAGAGTCGCTGTATGAGGATTTATCTGGAATTGGAAAGAAAAAAACGAATATTCATTATTTAAAGGTTCACATTCTTCACACTACATGTATTATTTAAAATAAACAGTGAAAATGGTACCACTTGCTTGGCGTGTGCAATTAAAGTAGTGGCAAGTACATAACTTCACGCGGTTGATGCCATTGATGCCAGTTTTCCTACTGCTGGCACGTGTTTAATAAATTAGGATTCAAATTTCAGAATTGGATAACCGTCAGCGCATCATGTTTTTAAGTAGAGCTTCATAGGCTCTCTGTTTTTAAAGTAAATGACTTCAGATGTCTCCCGTAGATTTCACTGATAGATTTTTAATTCAAAATAAAGCTCGATTCTTGATTGATACTCTGAAATAGCTGGCCAAAGGAATTATTGGTGTACTAAAAAAATAAATACCGCAAAAACGGAACACGACGATCTAATATTCTTAACGTTCGAGTAAAATCAGTAGAAAATTGTGATAAAAACATAGTGCAACATAAAATGAGGTAGCCTAATTATCAATACAACACAAACTTCAGTTTTTAGAACTTCCGGAGAACAGTAATATCAGTGATAGATATTGGGCATTAATACATTCCAACTCTTGCATCTGGTGTATTTACAAAACATTTAAAGATCATACAAGTCATAACAAAAGGGCTGATTGCATACAAACACACAAATAATAATCGAATGCTGACTGCAATGGAGACTAACAGAGGATCATTTGAGTTTGAGAAAGTCTCCAACATCGCTACTGAATCTCACGTTTACAGAAAAATATTTGAGTTCTTGAGAATGCCACAACTACTTGAAATATAACTTTTGACAATTGTGAGAGCTTAAGCATCGTGAGCTCCATTAAAAAGCGTCAAGAAATTAAGCAAACCTCACTGAGCATTTAATAGAAAAACTAATTCGATCGTTGTTATCTGTTCACTGCAACTTTCGATTCATAACAGCGACTGACAGTACAAGGTCGAAAGAAGTGTTCATTCAATTTTATCTTGCCCGTTTCCCTTTCCGAAGTTGATTCAATTTTCACTCCGATTCCTATCGGCACTAGGGACGATATAAATCAACGGTCGCTTTCCCTCGCGTTCAACGATCACTGTTTGATCACTGCTAATCGTGACACCGAACCCTAAATAGAGATACATGTCAGATATAAATCTACCCACTAACGGCAAACAAATTAACTGCGATCCATTCACAGCATCAAAACAGCGTCATAATGAACCAAAAAATTCCATTGCAATGCCAACGAGCCCACCGATATGTATGGTGGGTTGTGGTTTGTTATGCTTATGGATATTTTTTTTACTCACAAACAGGTCAGCAAACAACTAAAATGCAAAGCTAACTCATCCACCGATGGAATGTCAGTTTTGATTGTGATGCTACAACGTGTTCCGGTGGGGGGTTTGAAGATTAAATTAATTTAAATATCATCCCCAACCAATCCTGGGTCCGTTAATTCCAAACTACGAACGAATTCAAACAAAGTTCGGTGTTGTTGGGTTGATACTGACGATACATTGTCGCGCCACCCTTTTGCTGCTTGACCCGTTGAAGGTATGCACGGATAGTTTAATGGCAGCGAATCGAAAATATCAAAAGTCAATCAGTGCTAACTTACGGCCAAACTACGGCCCGTGAACCTGTCACCCGGCATCGGGCGGTTAATGAAGATTGAAAGACGAAGCGTCCCAGACGGACGACGGTTCGAGCGCGGAGACGATTGAGCTGCCTATCATCCGATTATTATGCTACAGATTGGACAGTACTGCCCGCGGACGAGTTCATTATGCGACTTCTCCACCAGCCAGCCTCCATTTTAGGGAGATTCGCTGACTCCCATTCGGGTTTGATTATCGTGCGCTAGCGGAGCTCACATACAGACATTTGAAATGGCATAAATCGTGAAGTAACGTAAAGGACGAGATCGTGTGAGGAGAAACAAAACTTGAAAATCAACATAAACGAAATAAAAACCCGTTTATGGTGTGACTGGTCGCGCCAGTCGGCGGGGGTCAAGAAGAAGCGTTCGTCACGAGCATCCACGGGGTCGAGCCGAGCCGGTTCAAAACCGCGGCAAATCGGTGTCATGACGAATTGCACTGCAGTCGGTTCAGCCCGGTCAGTTCGTGCCTGGCACTCAGCGCTCTGCACTTGCACTTTTTTGTGACTCGCGAGTTATGATGCCTTTTTTGGGGCCACAGCAGTGTACTGCATACGGATAAGGAAGCACCGGAATGGGGAGGGAAAAATCGAAATTTAAACCCTAACGTAAACTACGCTGTTCGCTCAAAACCGGCCGGAATCGTGCAGCGAACCATCAACCGGCCCCGTCAGATGCAATCATTAATAAATGCGTACAAGAGCAGTGGTCTGGCAACATGCCGGGCCACGGGCCCATCGGGAGGATGGTTTGCCATTTTACCTTCATCATCAGCACCGGGCGAAAGGAGCATCCGACTAACTGGGACACTGGATTCGTTCCACTGAGCATGATGCTCCACGAGGAACTCGAATTCTTTCCCACTCTTGGCGTTGCATTTAGAACGTAAAAGCAAAAAAAGGAGGAAGAGTTTGTTTACTTTTTCCTCCTGCTGGAGCGACAGGTTTCCGGGGGCTCTCGGCGGCAACCATCTTCCCGTGCAAGTGCATCCGGAAGGTGGCGGTGCATCATCGAGGGTTTTTGTTTTTTCGGATGGAATGTATGTCAGAAGCGCGATTTGCGCGGTATCGGTGTCATGGTGATGGTGGTGACGGTGCAGATAGGAGAGGTAACGGAGGGGTGGCAATACAAGAACGATAAATCGACAGTCCCCGTTCTGCTCCCCTGCCCACCCGTTTCGGCAACATGATGCTGCACGGAAGTAGGTTCGATAACGGAGATTCACAATCGTTTCGAAGAGGAACACTGTGGAGCGTTGGTTCCGTTTTGTGATGTGTTGCAGTTGACTGGCCCGTGTACTTGGCTGCGCAGGAGGCACACACTATGCTTCACCGATTGAATTGCAACCAGCACCAGGGCACTGGGACCTGGGACAGTGTGGATGCTAACCAGTTCCGAACCGCACGCATCGATCGGAATCGATCGATTAGGTTACGGGGAAATGTGCAGTGCTTCTAACTGGAGCTCGGGCACGGGAATGACCTGGAATTGCATCTCTTTAACGAAGATTAACATATTTGCGTGAGGGCGCAACTCGTTTGCCAATAATTGAGACATGGTATGTGAAGAGATATATTCGACACGAATTGGTGCAGTGAGGTTTATTTTCTATATCTTCTTCTGCATACCATATCCCCGGTCATTAGGCTGTGTAATGTAGGCTGTACAACACAGTTTTCGTGGAAGTTTGTAAAATAAATCAAATGTAATAAACCTCATCCTAATTGGTTCAGAATCTCATTGAAATCGTTAATACTTATTATAATGCTTTGAGGATTGTCTAGGTATAGGCGCGTCCTACAAATACCTATGCTAAGGCGATTAATTTACGGCGCTTCAAAAGAAGTGTTAAGTTATGAAGTTTGTTAAGTAAAAAACGCAAATTTCTACAATTTGTTGGTGGATAATATCCATGGGAACAAGTCATACTAATTGTCTTAGCAAACCACACTTATAATTATGTTGAACAAATTAAGTATTGCACAACTTGAAGCCTTGCTGGCTGCATCATTACTGCCGTATATTTAGAGTTAGTAGTTTCGTTAAAATCTAGTCGTGGTTCTTCATGGGTCTATACAATAAACAATTTATAGTGAATGACAACATATTAGTTGCTTGTTTCAATTTTGTTCCATACTTCCTTACTAAAAATCTACTTTTTGGAATGGTTTTCTTCTCTATTTAAAACCAAATGTCACTTAATTTATTTGGAGCATCAACCCTAACACCATAAAAGTAGTACAAAATGTGATAAATAATTAAGAATGTATGTGTTTGGCTCGCAAAGGACAACGAATCGTGGCTCCCACTAAAATATGGTTGTTACATGATGAAACTTATTATCGTGAAGTCTCTCGTCGTCTTAGTCTAAGAACATTCTATTAACACATCTTCAGATATCTCAAACTCTGCAGTTGAGATGAGCAACTAATGCGATATCAGAGTATACAAGATTAAGGTGACTTGCGCTCGCTTGTACATCCTATCTTGTTATAGTCCGTACTAGAATCCCACCTCAAAAGGTGATGTCAATAGACAATAAAATTCTTTTCGAGATATCGATAGTGATTTTCATCTGTAAAACAAACAGAACTTAAGATATTCAGACAAACAAAAGGTAACGAGTTTGAAACATATCTAAAACTGAAATAGCAAGTGATGAAACACTACACACACTCAACCATGTAACGACCCTTAAATTGACCCCTATTTGTAAGGCAGTTCCGGCGCAAAAAAAAAAAATCCAAAAACGCTCCTCTCGATCGTACTTCACCTGCTGATGAGATCGGTTTGATTTGTAAACAGCAAAGCTTGAAATACGATGCCGGAGGCGATTTCACCTGATTTCGAGTCATTTCAAGACTTCAAGACTACGATCGGAAGGTCATAAGTGAACCGTTCGATTCGTTTTCGGGCTTCAAATTTCATCGCTTCATTAGCCGCAGTTGATTATTGGGATGACCAATATCACGTTCAATTCTACGTATCGTTCGGAAAGCGAGAGAGAGAGAGAGAAAAAAACCCCGATTAAGGTTGCTTATTTTTCGGTGTTAAATGATTTCCACTGACTGTCGAGCGTTGGTAAATAATCGATAGTTCGTATCCGTTTGCATGCGGCCACAGGCGAGAAACACAATTAAACTTGTGCCGTTGTGCAAATAGCAACATTTTCCCAAACGCCCCTGGTGGCGCTGTTGCTCTGCGCGGTGGCCACATTAATCATTCACGAATTGCTCTTAATGCCGATTGACATTTACCTGTACAGTTCTGGGTTTTAAAATTGGCTCGTAAACACACTTTCCCGTGAAGTACGCTCACATCCTGTCCAGTTGGCGTCACGTGCTACTGTTCCGTTTGTTTAGTGAGGCCACCCAAACACACACACACTTTCCCCCAATCGAAAACGTAAAAGAAAAGGTAATGTAACGCACAACCCAACGCACTTGCGACAGTCGCACCGTCTGCTCTGATCTGTCCGTTCGGAGCGTCGATCGAGCGAAAGAACCAAACCAAGCCAAACTAGGGAGGAAATTTAAAATTCACCACAACGCATTGGCCCAATTCGAGACGAAAATGTACCGGGCGGACGACGACGACGACAGCGGCGGCATAGGTTCGTTGGTTGTGGTTGCGCTTTCGATTGGGGCTTGTATCTCATTATTGCTGCGTTGATTTAATTCTTCTCGCTTTGCCGTTTCGTTGCGACTCTTTTCTTTATTTTGTTTCGTTCGGCGCGTGTTGAAGAGCAGACTTGTTTTCTGATTTTCCTTGAAGTGTTGCTGAAGTGATTTGGGATTAAAGAGGGCAGACGCAGCAGCGCTTAAATATACACACCATCCTTCCAGTGAAACCAGCGGATATTACTCATATTTCTCTGCTCTCACGAAAACAGCGTACACGCGTTTTGGGCTAAAAGCAACGTGTTCGGCGGAAATTCATTACTATCTCCGACTACGCCATATATCGTGGGGCCTTCGTATATAGGGGATCGTACATCCTCGCTTTGGAGCTGTGGGTTTTTCTTCGTTTCGGAAAGAAGGAAGTTCATTAGCTGGTGCAGTAATGGCAGCACCAGCAAGCTTTTCGATAGGCCAAGGTTTGCGTGGATTCAAGGCTACACAGCTTCCAGTATTTAGTACGCAGACCACCCACCAGAGGGACAGTATGCAGCAGTTTCAAAGTCACGGTCAGCGTCTAACCAGTTTATCATTTCTTAGTGGGTTGTGAAAAGAAAAGTAACAAAAAACAATATATTGGAACATCCATATCGCAAGATCTCGACTGATCCAGAGAGATCCATCCACACTCGATCCGAAACAAAAGCTCCAAAAGAAACGAGATTCATTAGCGGAGGGTGAACGATTTCGGTTTCCTGCCAATTTCCACTTAAACGTTCGCCCACAAATCAACGGAAAATGATTTACAGCTAATTTCGGCGGGACCCTTGCTTCGCTCTGGCGGCTTCCCCATGGTCAGTGTTTTTGGAATGTTTTTTTTTGTCTAGATCCACTGCGTTTATGATGGTGTTTCACAGCTCTTTCTAAATAGTTCACCAAAACAGGCGACCAATTTCCGTTTTGCATCGTTTTAGCATTAAATTGTTCCCTCGCTTTCATCCGCGATGGGGTCAACATGGTTGGTAGAAAATGGAAAAAATGGAACACTTTCCACACTGGTATCATTTGGTTTTCTTTTCTTCCCTTTTTTATCGCATCTCAAATAGGGGGACTATCTTTCTGGTGGTTTATGTTATTTGGCACGCGGATCCGTCGTTCTTAGCTTTATCCATCATTCCCCGTTTGTTGGTAGGAATTTTGTCCGAATTGCTAATTTTAATGTTTTCAACTTTTTCTTGTACAGGAGTGTGCGACTGCGACTATCTTCATCTGATCTCGGACCCATCCACAAACTGAACCTGAAGTGGTGTTGGCAAATTGATTTCGACAACGGACGAAATGGATGAATTTAGGATACACAAAAACCTGGAGAATCAATATCACGGTCATAAGAAAACCTCTGGAATGGGCGAAAGATGCCGATAAAAAGGTGAACAGTTCCGTGCTGTGCCGTTTTTTTGAGTGATTTGTTGAGCATCGGTATTGGAATGTTCGGTGGCTCCTGGAATCCTTCGATCCCGGGGAGAACATGACAACGCTCAGCGGTAATATTTTACGAAATATTTGAATATTCAAATGTTCAACACCGATCGTACGGGGCGTCGTACGGAACCACGAAACGGACAGGATACAGGAATCGCTATACCAGGCATCGCAGACGGACGGGCTATTAAACGCTCCGGTTCAGGTTAATTGCCAATCAAAATGCCATTGCCAAGTGGCAAATTACGATAGGCCGCGCCGAAATTTTGCGCGAAAGTTCGTAAAACCGCTCCGACAGTTGACTAGCACCGTCGGACTGCCCGACAATTGATGGGCTGTTGGCGGAAGCTCGTAAAAAATTCATCCTTTCTTTGGTGTTTCGTGACGCGAGGCGCCCTATGGGTTTGGCGAGGGTCGTTCTGAGACGTTAATGGGAGAACGTTGGAGCCTGTCGGGGCATTAATTTAACATGCTAATTATGAGCGTCAGCTTTTCTTACATTGCACGTGTTGGGTTGCGATGTTTCGCTCATGTAATGGGTGAAATTAGTTGACTCGTTTGGTGCAACTTGCGCCATAAACGCTCTTAAAACGATTAAGTTTGATTTAATAAAGTAACCTGGTATCATCATCGGGAATAGAAAAACGAGCCATCCCGCAACTCTTTTCTCTCGCAATGGTGACCTAAATGGACGAGGGATTGGAAGTAAAATCCGATTTCGAATAAATCCTTCACTACTTAAGTTTTTCTTAGCGTTTGTGTTTGTGCCAACTAGAAAAGTTTGCCAGCTGCTCCTGTGTCGGGCAGAACATTGGAAGGCGATATTATGAAGCGTTTAATATCCAGTTACCGAATGGCACGTGGCACTGAAATGAAACTAGTACTTCCAAAGCTTCCCCGTCGTACGGTAGCGAGCGTTACCAATTCAAGGGATTTTCTGCAAGTTTTTCCTCTTAAATGCGGTGTGGCGAGTGTTCGGAGAAAATCTCTGCACCGAGCGCTGAATGCGTTAAGCTTACCGATATTAGTTCCAAGATGGATGCGAAGCGAGGGCTTTATGCTTCGGGATGCTTTTGCTGTGCGACAGTTTAACTGGTGTTCGCTTCAAAATCGGGACTGTGGACAGCAAGTCTTTGTGTACTTCTGTTCGCTCTAAAGTGGAATGCGTTTTTTTTAAGGCAAATCTTCAAGAGAAGACATGATTACATGAGCATCGATTTTCCAGCTTGATTGAGTGGCTTTAATTTGCCATTCTTTCCTCAAACTACTAATCTAAACCAGGATGAGTTCCTGCAACCGATCTCTTTGGAAAATTCCTCGGAGCAATGAAACCATTCGTAATTGTAGACCTTACGGGAAAATCGATAGTCTTCCGGTTTGGCTGACTTTACCAAACCACCCCCCAAAGGCACAAAAATATCGCATCGCATGTTTGCTTTCACTGTCCAGTTTGTTACCCACTACTTGCTTATGCCTCACAGCTTTGCCTCCTTTGACCGGGTTAGTGTCATGTGGCCTGATTTCAGCCGGCAAACGGAATACACGAATCCCTTGGGGGAAGACGCTTTTCTGCAGACGGTGCAGAAATTCAATTATCATAAGCCAGTGGGTCTCAAGTCTGGCTGCCTGCGAGCAAAGCATCTTATCCGCGTTTTAGATGAAAAATTACCCACTTTAAGGCAGCGAAACCACGCTGCTACACGCTCTCATCTTGACATCATTGTCAATGTCGGTTAGGGATAATTATGTTGCGTGACAGTATCCCTTTGGGACGCAGACGACGCCACCGAGTCAGCCGCATTTGGGCGCGCAGCGGACCAACCGGCGAACGGATGTGGTGTAAAGTGTTCGTTGGAAGCATTAGCACTTTGCTTGATTGATAATGCCTTTCGCGGTTGTGCGGGCTGCGAAAACTGTTAATTCAATTAATAGTTCATCACTCGCGGTCGGGTAAATAGATTTTGATGAGATTTTTAGGGGTGTTAGAAAAAAAATAAAGCCTGATCATTAATGTGCCGCTGTTAGCGGTGTAGCTAATGTTCAAGGTAAATTCAAGAATTCAATACTCTTGTACCTTACATCTTTATTAGCTTGTGAATCTCAAGCGTAGGTAAGCGTCTAAACAAAACTTGTTTTGTTAATGTTACAATTAAACTTACATTCAGAAACTATGATGGCTCAATTCCATCTTAACAGTCATATGAAATCTTTTACAACAGTTGATGTATTTATTCTATGTGGTTGTGGAACAAGAATTTGCTTTTATTAGTTGACCTAATGGTATAGATTTTCTCATAGTAATTGATTTCAGGTTTATTTTTAGTTTTATACTGGGGATAGTTTAAAATAAGGTAATTATGTGAAGATATAGACGTAAGGTCATCTTGATCTTGTTACAGAATCTAAATGTTTGTTATATATTAATATGATTGAAACCGTTGTTCATTGTTCTTAGAAGGTTCAACAGACATTTTAATACCTATAGTTCTCCAGATTTCCACGTGATGATATTAGCTCCTAAATGTATGCAATCTTTCTTAAATTTTAAAATAAGGAAGAATTTAATCCGTATTGGAATTCGGAATTACTTTCTAAATTAGATTATAATTTTCGTGTTATAGATTTCATGTGTCTGAATTTATGCACTCATATTTTAAGGTTTGATTTTGATGTTTTGAAATGTTTGAAATTTTCGCCTAAGTATCTTATTGCTTTATGTTATACTATCATGACTTTCCTACTCGTTTATATCAATATGTTCGTGTATTTGGGAATAGTTATGTTATTGTTTTGGATAGCTAGCCCTTAGTTTTAATATAGAAAGTATATTTAGCGAACTGAACGTTAAACTAATGTAAAAAGTCTTACAGAAATCCTTATATTCATAGCATATTAACAGCCAGTTAACGAGATAACCAGCAAGATTTTTTTTTTCAACCCCGCTTTTTTGCAATAGCCCATAGCTAATTTAGCTGCGAAAAGTAAACAACTTACCCTTGACGAGCCAATGACGGCCGGACGGGTAACCGGTGTGTAACCGAAGCCGCCTGACAACTTTGTCATTCGAGTGTCAAAGATGCGAACCTCGTTCCATCACAGCACACGTCCGAGCAAAAACAACAACGGCAACGAACACGAAAAAAAAAGCTTCCCAACTCCAAGCAGAGTTAGAAAGAAAAGTATGCGTACCCCCTAGGCGTGCCGTAAATCAGACACAGGGATCGCGTAACCAGCAAGCAACCCAAGACTCGACCCAAAAGGCTTCGGTAATGTGACTCGAGTAGCGCGTACTTTTGCACGCTCGGAATGATTGTTATTAGAAAATGACGAGAAAGTCAACAGACGCGACCGGTGGACCATCATCTCGCCGTGCGTGGCCAAGGGCGCACGGGCAACCGGACCTTCACTGACCACCCTTGTGTGTTGTGTGCGGTGCAAAGACAAAGCATTGCTACAGCCTTCTCCTCGCATGAATAGAAGCAAAAACACAAAGATTGCATCTATCTGGCCCGGTTGATGGGCGAAAGAAAAAGATGAGTATGGCCCAAATAGTGACGTCTTGTCATCGGTGTTGCTTGTTGTCCGAGCACCCGACCATCGGCACAAGAATAAAGATGAGATGAGCAGTCCCAGTTCCAATAACTAATTAGTACACAACGGAGAGAGAGACAACGCGTGTCAACAGATGTGGCGCACGAGCCACTAAACTTTCCCGACCGAGCCGAACATCGGAACCGGGGACAGAAAATTATGACAAATCATTATAAATCGAGCTTCGTGAAGCAGGGTCTGCAATTCTCGAAAGGAGCAGAATCACAGTGTTTACTGAGCATATGTCTTTATTAGAAAAGACTCCGTGACTTGCGTTGCTGATGATGGCCGCGACAAAAACGGGGAGGAAAGTGGCACCAAAGTCACTACGCCGTCGTCGGTGGTCGCCCATTCCGCGAAAAGCGTTGATGGAAAATTGAACCTCCTCCGTTTGACATTCGTTAGCCTTTGCGAGGCAGCGCTTCTTCACCGTTAAGGGCCATCATAAATCATGCAACTTTATGCATTTGCTTCTGTCCCACTGTCCCACTGGGATGTGGCTAGGCAGCTGATTATTATTTCCATACGGCGGTTGGTACACTGGCTTACTTCATCAGCTGCATTTGGTGGTAATTTTACACGTTCTGTTGTATATCGTTACCTTCGTCGGAGGTCCAGTGACGTTTCCTGGGAGTTCCGGGTGGCATCAAAGATACATGAAAAATGGTTTTTTCACTCTTTTTCGTAACTTGTTAACAGCATCCAACCCTGTTTAGAGGTTGCGGTTACGATGCCAAAACTCCCTTGATAGGAACGCAATGGCCCGTAAAGGTCCTCATTGTCTTAAAAGAAAAAGGAAAACAAAATCTGTTTCTGGTACGGTTGACAATTTTCGGAAGTGTGCCGGAATCGATGCGTAACCGTTTTTCCGCTCCACGTCGATAGCGCAATGGAAGAAAACTCGGCGTGGGTGCTTTTCATTCCCGCGAGACAAGGACAGGACACAACAAGCCGTTCGTAAAAGAGTCTCTATTTAACACTTCCCTTGTACAGCCCCATCTTCTTTCTCCAGTTTTCGCAAACACCTCCCCCCCCCCAAAGAAAGAGGACCTCATTATAGTTCATCATTGGAAAACCACCACCGGAATAAAGGGCGGCTCCACATTTCATGCATGCACAAACGTCAAACGTTAGTGCCTGCGGTTTTTGCTTACCCCTTTGCGATGCTCGGCAGGAACCGCAGGAAAGGGTACGCACGTAATGACGTAGTGCAACCGCAGGCTGACGAGTAGTATACGTAGTGTGGGTAAGTTCGGGAACATCATGTTCGCGCGAGTGCTGCTCCGGCCGGGGCGGCAGGCTTTCGTTACTGATGGGAAAACGTGCAGGTGAGTTGATCGAAAATGCCGCGAGCTTTACGGCACGAGCTGTGGCACGATGGCTCCTTACTGGTTAATGGATGGATTTGCTCCGGGCGAGATATTTTGCGTTTAATAACAATAATCGTAAATATTCCTTCGGAACATAGTTAGGAGCACGTTCGTTTTCAGCCCTTTGGAGTGCTGCCCACATGAGGATTGTTGTTCGGGGCGTGTGTGAGCGGGCAGAGCCTTTTTGAAGTGGTGGCAGGCAGGGAACACTTTCGGTGAAGCTACGACGATAGCATTGATGGGAGTGTAAATTTATGATTATCGAAACTCAATGTGTATAATTATGCAGTTTTCTTTTTGCTCTTTAGCTTGATATTAAAAACTGGAGCGCATTCGTTTTGAGGATTTATTGCAACGTTTTCTGTGGAATGGCCTTACAGCGTAGACAGTAAAGCGCAACTTAGCAACTAGCCATATAGTGGATGCAATTTAGATTTAGCGTGCTATGTCTTTTGGCCGCTTATATAATGAAATTAGAAATCCTGAACAAAGTTCAAGGACACATGGAGACTAAGTGATAGTAACAAATTTTGGAAAAACGACGATAATGAACTAATGAAATGTAATGCAAGAATTTTGTCCATAACTTTGTGTCCTTCTATTTCTGCTCCAAAAATATTAACGATCTTTACACGGCAGCACCGGGTATCGAATCTACAGCTCGGGTTAGATGGAGCGCAAACATCAAGCGCAAACCCAAGCGTTGTGTCAAACTCATTTTTGGGTTTGGTAGGCATAAACTTTGAGCGCAAACATGGGTTGACAGGTCTTCAAGCGCAAACATTTGTAAACAAACCATAGCTGTACCGAACGAAAGATGTAAGCACCGATAATTTCTGGTTTTATTCGCTTTTTAGCAAATATTTGATGTTAAATCAATACTATTATTATGGAATCAAACGTTACAGGAATATAAATCAATTTAATAATAGTTTGCTTTCACAATATCTGGATGCAACCGAACATACAACAAATGACAGTGGTAATCCACATGGTCATGCCATGTTGAGTAGCCATGACCGCAAGAAAACCATGTTCCATTGTCAGCGCAAACCCGAGCGCAAATATGTCGTGGCTACACGGAACGCAAAAAAATTCAGTGCATTTTGACACAACGCTCAGGTTTGCGCTTGATGTTTGCGCTTCATGTAGCCCGAGCTTACCGAAATGACACCGAAAATTGCAAAACCAAAGCAGAAAAAATTAAGAGATATGTTTTGTCGTTTGTGTCTCAAGCTAATCAGGATTTTTGACATTCAGATTTTACCATTTATACATTCAGACATTTAAGAATTCAAAAATTTACCAGGTAAGAGTGAAAGTATGATTAAATCTAGAACAGATTAACTGTCATTATGTGACAGTAACGTTCTTCAATTACCCGACACCCTAGTAAAACCGAATACTGCTGCATTAAATTGGATAAAAGCATAAGCATTCTCAATTAACTTCTCAACCATCAAATAATTCAACCTTGTCATCTAAGCTTTACGACCTCGTAAGTACACTAGTTTTAATCATTATTTACAACTCCTTTAAATCGGCAAGACACTATCGCATTCTTGGTGCATAAAATATGCACCTTTTATTTCACCCTGCCCCAAGACGGTCTAATTGAATTGAACAATCAAACATTTCAAGGATTACGATGACATTAATGTCCTAAGTACATCTTCAGGTGAGAGTGCACTCACCCTACAACAACAACAACAACAAGCAACAAGTGGCATGTTTAAGCGAAAGGACGACCCGGTTGGCGATACAATTACGCATTACTTATTAATATCTAAAGCCATCCGGTGTACATTGATCCATCCTTATGGTACCGACACCGACCAAACACCGAGCATGTGTCCTCGTGTCATCGTAATCTAGCAACCGGTCAAACCAAACAATATCGACGAACAACACATGTCGTTTGTTTGGCAGAAAGTGGTAACCATGTAGGGTTACGGTTCTCGTATGCAGCGAAATCACATGTCCCGTGCCAGCCGTGGCAAATTATTATGTGCGTGTATGTGTGCGTGTGTGCGCGCTTTTTTTATCTCCGTCTCTTCTTTTCGTCCATAACATTTTTGCAACGGCATCTCTTTACCGGTCGCATGTTGAAGGCGTAGAAGGATGAACCGATGGACAATAAAACGATATGTTTATTTATTTTTTAATCCAATATTATCGATCCAATGGTTCGCCCGGTCGTAGCCGTGGAGTGTTGAGTCGACGGTATGAATAGGGTTACATAGAAGGATCAACGTCATTCCGTTTACTTTATGTGTTTATGGGTAGTGTTGGGATGGAATCGTGCCTTTTTATGTGGGGTGTTTTTGCATTCCTTTTGCAGCAAACAGCGTCCGAGATGTTGTGGAAGGACATAAATGGAAGAATAATGAGGATAAGCTTGGGATAAGGGAGCAATTAATAAGAGCAGAAATTACAGGCAAACACACACACACACATTGTGGCAGGGTAGTAGATAAAGGAGAAATATGAGTGTCTGTTGGTCGGAAGCTGTTTATCTAGGAATTTTGCTTTTAATTTAAATATTTATTTCAGCTTTGAGAGAAATAAAAAAAAACGGCAATCAAAATAAAGCATCAGAAGTAGAGAACTTATCCTACACGCTTCGGAAGATATTTGTATTACGGATTGCATACCTTTAACGGTACATCACATCGTACAACACGGTACAACACCGAACTGACATCACCTCCACTTCTGATGTCATCTGTCGTGCAAAGCAGCCAGACATGGAGGTCAAGATGAAATTTGAAAATCAGTACAAACATTACGTGCACAAAAAAAGCAGAAAAGCTCGAGCACAATCTCCAGAAACCAAATCACTCGCACAGATGCTTTGAAAACTATCCGAAAATTGGTATTTAATTTTGTGAGATTGTGACGAGTAGAATCAGAAATGAAATTCAATTTAACCCTGCTTGCTTGTGCGCCTGGATAGTGGTATTAAAAATTCATTCCCAGACCATCCTCTTCAAGCTTACGAAGTTAAAGCAAGTTGCTGGTCGTCTGTGTTTGGTTTTTTTTGGAAACTCTACTTCAGTGCTGCCACCGGTGCACGGACGATGCGCAAAATTGCTTTCATCGTTACTATTGTGTAGTGGCAATAGTGTGCTGATGCTAATGTGCAGCCACATCTCACCTCTTTCTGCTATCTCGGTGCAAGGTTAGCTCAACGCCCTAGTCCCCTTCTTCGGTACAGCTACAAGTCCGCTAAACGAAAGCAACCGACCGACACAATCGTGTCGCGAAAAGGATGCACTTTAATTCGGTGCTACCGCCATCTGTGGCCGGGGCTGTAATTTACCTGTTAAGCCGTCATCAAGCCTGTCCCGGAATCGGAGAAGCCGTACCCGTGATTCGACGATTTTCGACTAGGGAGTAAGCTTTCGCCGTGAGTTTTGTTGTGCCCTGGGGCGATAGTGATAGTGTAGCGTTGGGTAAGCTTTCGAGAGCATCTCAGACCAAGAAGGGCGTAGGTAGGAAGCGTTATGATGGCGTACCGTAACGCACTTCCTCTCTCACTCTTTCGGTAGGTTCCTGCCTGTCAAATGCAAAAACCTTATGGTTGCCGGGTTTTATGCTGCCGAGCTGTGGAGCTTCGTTTGCATTGAAGTGTGCCCGTCGTGTGCCAGCTGCTGTTGCTGCATTACACCGCAGATGGTATCCCGCAAGGAGGTAATCGCCGGTTTGGTTTGCAATTGGGAGCCAACCATCGTCCGGTTCGCAAAGGGATGTCTGGCCAATGCATACGGTACAAAGTAGAGCAAAGATAAGTTTAAATAGGGACAGACGGCTGGCATTTGCGGGAATGCTCCGGAATGTGTACGCAGCTAGGAGTAGGGGCCTTCAGTTGGAGGCGGACTATGTGGGTTGACATGATAAAGTGAGAGCGAGCAAGATGGACATAGGGCGTGATAGGGAAGAATTAACCCAGTTGTAGGTTAAGCCGTATGAAGGAATATTAAACCTATAACAATTTATACAAGTTCTACTAAATTTTCTATAAGCCAAAATTGTTAAGGACGATGTAGAAAGAATGTAATGGTATGGTTTTACAAGGTTCTTCTTCATATTTTATTGCATGTTTACATTGTTGCTTTTTAAGTTAAACAAAAATTATTTAAACCATCGTTAAAATTTTCTTTTGAATTATCCGTTAAAATTGAACTTAACATTTAAATTTTAATGTGAAGCAATTAGTATGATTTTCAATAAAGTATTTATTGAATAAATACGATGGTGCGTGATTGTTATGAAGGATTTTCGTATGCTTACTGTAATGTTTGTCATATTTTTATGGAATATTTGCATAATTTTGTATGGATAGTATACCATGAATCGAATCCCTAGGATCTAGACGTTTTTAGTAGAATATTTTACTAACATAGGCTCAATTTTTTTTATTCATATCGAACAGCCTGGCCGTATTGCTAACATAAGCTCAACCTAAAGTTCATGAGTAACTCCTTCTATTATGTTTTATAAATTGGTCTGTGAAATGCCAAATTCTTCGTATGTTTTTGTAGCAGAACCTCAGGTACTTTTAACTCGAAAGTAATATTAATTTTTTTTAACATGATATCGTGACTGGAACCTGCTATAAAAGCATGGCTCTCTAATAGATCTTTCTAATAGATAGATAAGTAAGTAAGTAAGTAAGTAATAGATTTCCATTATAAGCCAGGTTTTTCTAGTAAATGACTATACACTACCTTACTATTTATTGATGTTATCCTTAATAGGAGTTTTGTAAACCAAATTTAAATCAGTTAAAATTTCCTTAAAAGAATTAATTCTATTGTCTAGTTTTGCTAATCAATTTAAAAATATTGCATTGAGCTGTAATTTAGTTTGCAGTTTAGTAGCTCAAATAAACATTATTGAGAAATAATTGTTATTCCTTATATCCGTTGGAATTCTATTATTATTTCGTTCAGAAAGAGTTCAAGCAGTTCAGTAGTCGTTTTATGCACAAAATGTAACTTTTTTTTCAAGTAACAACATATTATATATTATTTCTTTGAAATAAATGGTTTTTAATAAAATGTTATGGTAATATAAATGTATTTTTATCAACAGCTTGTATATCACATATTCGCTTCACCTAACACCTGAAAGCATCTCAAACGTAACTGCGTCTGCAAACTATGTTTGTCCACCCGATTAAGGGTGGAAGTTTTCCACACGGCGGCACAAACCAGCACTGTCAAACAGGCTTAAGCTGGAAATGTAGCGGAAACAAGAGATGAACACACCAACAAGCGAACGATAGCATCGCAAAAAACGAGCTATTATGAAGTTTAAAACGCCATACGTCGATATAAAGTTGAAATGTGATGGTGTAAGGGCATAACGGACCGGAAGCACAAATGTTCGTAGTTGAACACATTTAGCAAGCGTTTTCCACCATAATGCGCTACACCTGTTGGATCCATTAGCAAGTCGGCTTTAAGCCGAAAGCGCCGGTGTCCATTATAATTTCCTCCACTGTTTCGCTAGGAAGCAGGTTAGAGCAGGAGCTTGCGATTTGATCTTGTGGGTCTAGTTGTAGAATGACGTTCCAGATTTTTGCAGGCAAGTGACAATATCTTATCGCACTTAAGGCGAACTCGTACAGTTGCTACTTAGTTGAGATCTGGTACCGTTAACGAGAACTTGTTAATGTTGTCGGGAGGGAGCCTTTTTAATTATAAATTAATCGGAGGTGCTTTTATTTTATATTTTTAAGGGTGCATTAAGTTATTTGAAGAAGATAAAAAAGGGATTTTATGACAATGAATTTTGTGCTTTAGCTTTAGGCATAGCTTCGCATTTAACAAGAAACGAAATGAAGTTTCGCCCAACATTTGGCCTCGTTTCTGTTGCTTTCGAGACAAACATGGAAGAATTGGTGAAGATCGTGATAAGAGGTTGATGTAATCGGATGTCACATTCCGTTAACACTCGCGCCCGCCAACTAACAACTATCCATTCCCAGTGTGCCATAGCATCACACCACCACTAAATGGCAAATGGTACAACTGCTGCGAGGTCTTCCTGCAAACCAGGACGGAGATGAGTTTGGAGTCGATGTGCTGGATGATGAAGATTGGCGATGAGTTTGCAAAAAGGGCGATTAACAGCTCCGCCACTAGGGGTCGGACGGTACCATTCCATTCCAGCGTCTGTGGGCTCTGTGGTCTGGTTTGCAATATGATGAATGATGGACAAGAATCATTCACGCACTTCGTTCCATCCTTTTGCAGCAGTTCCTGAGGAACCAGGGTGCCGTTAGATGTTAGAGGGTTGCGAAGTGTCAGCAACCGGCACAAAACTAAAACCGACGAAGGTTAAGATTAAGACCTTCGGCTTCGCTTTCTCATGGTGGGAGGTACGGAATCCAACAAGTAACCGTCACCCCACACTTCTGGCAGAGGTCTCGCACATTTAAAAAGCTAAAAAGGTGCTACAGAGCTGCATTCGAATTAAAAATCCAAAGAACGAGAGAGAGAGAGAAAGAAATGGAAAAACTAACAAAGGTACACAACCGCGTGCCGTGTAACATATCGGAAAGGCGTGTGAAGCCATGAATCAGCTGAGCCCCGGAGGTTGGAATTTTCTACACGCCCGTTCGGAATACAAATCGAATCCACCCAACAAGAATGTTGGGGAAAAGAAAATGGAGGTAGCTGAAGCAAGAGATGCAGAGAGAAACACGAAGAGCACCCAAGAAAAAACACCTTTTCTCGCACCTTCGTTTATTTTTTGTTGAGAAACCGTTCGGTATTTGATTGATTGATTGATGCTTACCGATTTCTTCTAATAACATTTTACAAATACTTCCCCGCAAGCCCACTTCTCTCACCCTTCCCGGGCTTCCTTTTGGGGCGTCTAGCACGCTTTTCTTTTTGCGCAAGCAATCACAAAAGGTAGGTTTTCGAACGGAACAAGCAAGCAATAACAAAACCGTGCTGGCAGAGCTCGATGATTTGAGACAAACAAACCAGCTCCAGAGCTTCGGCTATGGTGGATGCTGGTACAATGGGAGGGAAAACCCTCCGAAGTGGGAGGACATTTGCAATCGGGCGCAATCGATACCACCTGCTTACCAGGCCCGCCGTACTTCTGCGCGTACTGAGCAGTATTAATTTCGCGGATTGTAGACGACCGACGACAGTGTGCATGGGGCCGGGTGGTTGAGGGGTTTCTTCTTTTCGCGAAATCAATAATATCGTCAAACAACAATCATCCGACCGTTGGCATGTGTATTATGTTCAATTAACTGTTAATTCTTTATGATCCTTTTGTGTGAGTCGGGAGGGGTTTGCTTTTGCGTCTTTGTTTGCGGTTTTTTCTTTCGCTTGTGCTGCTGTTGTTGAAGTTTGACGCTTTTTTTAGCATGCCTTTGCTTGTTTTTGTGTGCTTTCGGGTGCGCCTTTCTAAGAGGTTGGGCAGATCGAGAGCATTTTAACATGATTAATGTGTGGTGATTGGATATGTGATATAGGCTTTAATTAAATTTTATGTTTAATTCGAATTGAAATAGGATAGGAAAGTAGATTTTACAATTTCTATTCGAATCGATAACGTCTTAGCAAGGTGTGCAACAGAGAACATTCCATTATTAAATATCTTTTTCTTGTCTTGTGTCCTACTTTTACAAACTTGAGTTTGAATCTTCACCGTCACCGAAAACGTGACATGTGTAATGCAAGCCGCATACGTGCCGTAAATGATTTGGTACGCGTAATATTTAAGTTCTTATTACTCTAGTCCGAGCAATTCCACGAGCTACACGGCGCTGCACGCATTATTGTGATTACACACGCATCACCAATTCAACCAGTGTGTTAGATTGAACTGAGGCGAAACCCCCAAAACAGAACAAGAAAAAGGTAACAATCAACCGTTCAATTTCATGCAAATCACCCATTTAATGCCACCTGAAACCTATCAATGATACGCCATTTGCTTACTGCTGGGGAGGTTGCGAATCGTTTTGTTAGTTGGGGAGCTTTTCTGGGTACTTTTTCTTATTTTTGAGAAGGATACAAAAGAGCTAAGCATTGATGGTTGACGATGGAAAAGGTTGGGTTGCTGTGTTGGATTGAATGCATTTTCACCTAGAACTAGGTGTGTTAATGTGTCTAATGTTGAGGTACCACCAGATGCAGTAGTTGTAGTAGTGGAATTGATCTTCCACAAAGCAGGATCAAGCATTAAATTCCATCTAAAACGTTTCGTAGGACTTACTATTCGTATATTGCGTAATAATATGAACAAGATTAATAAACCAGGTGATGTTCTACGTGCTGTTTGTCGAATTCTGTCCAGACGATCTAAATGGATGTAAAATGTTTGTCTTTGAATTGGAATAGGTTTAATTCTGGACGTTGTGCAGTTCATTCGTGCAGTTTAATCAGACAAGAACGGAGGAAAATTCTGGTTTTCTTGGCTGTACGCTTAGCGTTAGGGTTGTTATCTATCTGATCAAACAGCTCAAAATTTAAAATCAGGTGTTCCCGGAGGACCGCCTCCCCGTACGCAGGACTGACTATCCAGCTACGGGTATAGCTAAGTCACAGAGAGCTAGCAATTGCTAGCAGGCCAAGACCTACAGAGGTTGTAGTGCCAGAGAAGAAGAAGAGTTCAAAGCATTATTCTACAACGTTCTTCTTTCTTGGCCTAACGACCTCTTAGGTCATGCCTGCCATTTGTGGCTTACTAGACTTATTGTTACCGCATAGTTGGATAGTCAGTCCTCACTATGGGGGAACGGCCCAAATGAGACTTGAACTCCGGTCCTGCCGTGTGAAGACCGGCGCCGCAGCCGCATCTACTACCGGGCCGCCCCCCTATTCTACAACGTTATAGGGGCTTATAAATGACAAAACATAGATAAAGGGATGAAAGAAATGCAGAGATTCCTGGATTTTGCGGATAATTATATATATAGCTATATTTAGATAAAGTTTTCTATATTTAATGCTTAATTTTGTCAGGTGTTTTCTAACGTTGCCTGGATGATATACTACTGATTATCGCGTTATTCCAACGATTTGCTACTGATGAAAAAAGTATTCGCGATTCTTTACTAAGCGAAATGATAGCTAGTGTAGTAATGCTCTTAGCTTTCCACTTATCTGTTAAATAACTTGTGCCAACGCATGAAGTCGAACGCTCTGACTGTCATCTCATGCCCTCTAAAAAATGTCAAAATATATAAGTACGGTAAGTACGATCAATTTTCAAACGGGCACTGTCTTGTCAGTAAGAATTTTTACCATACTAATTAATTAATTTCTATTTTTAAAAGTACATGGGAACAATTGAAGAAGTAGTGGGCACTTCTATTTGCTGGACGCTTCAAATCAATTACAATTAAACATCGTTTAAAAATTTACTCACCGTTTTCGTTCTCGTTCAAATGAAATCGCTTAACGATCTGTAATGAAACGAAAGAGAACATTCATTTCAATTCATCATTTAATTCTTATTATAATTCTGTTAAACACTTTCAACCTTTTCATATTGTTAATGCAAATGTAAGATAATTTAAAACACTCATACGCGTATTATCACTTCGCGTTTTGCAATCATTACTTTGTTGTGTAAATATTGTAATCTACACGCGACTGGTTGTCAGCCGGGATAAAGGATACAACAAAATTACAAAATGTAGTGATAAAAGTGTGCATGCACCCGCCGCCTGGTAATGCTTATTCATGCAACCGTAGTCACGCATATAGATTGCAATTTGCATACATTTCACACATGTTGCACCGGGGCGGAATGATGTGTCCCGTTTAGTGGCAGCTAACGCGAGAGATGATTTTTTTTTCTTTCTTTCTTTCTGTTTTTGTTTTGTTATGATATTTCCCATCTATTGACGATGCTAAACGTATTTATGTTTCTACCCGTTGTACGACACGACGTTCGCCGATACTCTTTGACTTCGATCGCACACAATGAGGTAGAAGAGCGCGTGTGCGACTGTGCGTGCGTATTGAATATCAATGAAGTACCGCATTCGTATTAATAGGAACGCAAAAAAAAATGAATAAATATTGTTCATAAACTGTTATTAAATGCTGTGCCCCATCTGCGTTTTGCTAAGCGCTTGACACTTGAAAGGAATTTTACCCCAGCGAAGAAGAGAAAGTAGGACGGGTTTGCATTTTTGTGTTTTGCTTTGCAGAAAAACGACAAAGACACGGTTTCTTGCCGTTTTGTATATATCCGGCAGCGGGTGAGCAGGTAGTTTGCAGTTCAAAAAATTACACTCACACAACACGGTGCACAGTGTTTTCCTTTAAAACATGAAACCGTTTTTCTTGGAAGCGAAAGATGCCCTCGGAATAAGATTTCACACTTCCGTGCCCGTGCTCAGCGAGCATACAGTGAGTTTTCCGCCACGTTATGTGTGACTGACCGACCTAACGTATGTGTGTGTGTGTGTACCCTCCCCATTGCTAAACGGGCACACCACCTTTGGCCATTTCCACCTCACCCTCGCTCCAACCCTCCCTTCTCTGGCAGCACAAGTGCAGGGCATAATAATGTTTGCATAACCGACCCTTTATGGTCATGCAAATCCGGAAGCAACACGGTTGACGGTCCTTTTCGTCGAGAACTTAAGTGATTCTGCACCGTCGTGTGTATGGCGGTCTCTCGAGGGGTGGGGACCGGGACCACCACCTCCGCCTCTTGCACCATAAATTCCCATTCGGCGACAGTTTGCACCACCTTACCGCGTGCAAATGTGCGTGGCGGTTAATGAGCTGTAAATGGTTTTTGTTTCGCGGCGCAGTTCGCAAAGTCTCACGGAGTTGGGTTTTAACGGCTCGGGAGGCTGTTTTGGGTGCGCGTGTAAAATGGCGCCTTCCACCAACAAACAGCCCTGCCCCTGCTTTCCCTCTACCAAGACGGTGACCAACGAGAGCATGTCAGCTCGGTTGCCTAGGCTCGGTAAATGGGATAAGTGCAGTAGAGGCCGTGTTTGACACGCACACGAGCTTCGTTCGTTCGCTCTTTATCGGGCGGTGATTTGTTGTGGCAATGGCCGCACGAGCTTTACGCGAAGAACTTGGTGCGCGTTAAAAGGCACATTTGAAAGGAGGCTTCTTGTGGAGACTGTCGGCGTCCCGGTTAGCCCACCACTTCCGGTGGCACGTTGATGGATGGCAAACGGGACAAACTCATGTGCAGATGATTTACATGTGACACCTTCCCATGGGGGTTGGGAGGGTTTTGTTGGTTTTCTTCGCCATTTGCTTGGAGGTAGTTTGAGTGGTTATGCGTTTGCAGCTGTGTTGTGTTTATTTGTTCTCCCTCGATTATGTTCTTAATGTGTGTGTGTCTCGATTATGTTCTTAAAGCAAACAAACGCTTTTGTTGAAGCGCAGACACTTGTCTTTTGAGCGAAAATCAAGCATTGCACTGCAAATGGAACACGAAAATCCAGGTGATCCAGATGATGCACCAGGAGATTTTTCAAGAAGGTTGATTCACATTGTATTTTTTAATCCATAGATGCGAAGGTTATGCTGTTTGAAAAAGCAATATAAACATACTAAAGTTATGCTGTATGTTACCATACAACACGTATTAATAAAATTCGAAAGCTTAGCATAATCTTTGAGCGAAAACTTGATGACTTAAACTATGTAGTAAAATCCCAATTTTAATTTTAAAGGTAGGTCTGACCGGCCCGGTTGTGATATGCTATCGCCGCGGTCAGAAGTGTGCCGTCCTGGCCCCAAGCTATCCCGGCGGACCACCTCCCCGTACGAAGGAGTGATTATTCAGCTAGGGGTTAAAACCAAGTCAAAGAAAGCTAGAAATAGCAGGTCAAGACCTACAGAGGTTGTAGTGCCAGAAAAGAAGAAGAAGAAGAAGGCCTAACCAGTCAACTTAGTCAGGATCGGATCATACTATAAACAAACTAAGCAGAAACTTGATTTCTGTATAAGCGATTAGTTTAGGGAACGTTTTAGTGTTTTCGAATTTGGGCAGGATCTGCCTTGATGCTCCACAATGTCTCCACTTGGCATCTGTCTCTGGCTCCGCTAACGGATTAGTTTGAGGAGCTTCCATTTTGCTTAGGAACTCCTGAAGCACTTGATCCGCTACTGAGCTCCGCGGCATCGAAATACGAATAGTCAGTTCAAAAGTATTAAATTCAGCGTCTTGGAATCTCTGCTCTTGGAATGTGTAAATTCTTCAGATGATCAGATGATTTGGAGCGGAAAATGAGAACCGTGTAGAGGCGCCAGGGTGAGCTCGGTTAAGAAATTGGAACTAAGAAAAGGCAAACATAGACATGAGTTTATCATCCTTATTCTCAGCAATGCTAGGCCCAATGTTGTCACATCACTAATAAAAAATACCTATACAAAATGAAATATTAAATCCTACACCAAACCTGGTCCTGGAAAAGATTCTCCACTCTACGATTGACTTGCAGATTTCCATCTATTTACATCGACGTCTAGTGATTGGATCGGTCAAGATCTTTACAAACAGGAGGATCTAGACACGTCGATGAATAGTAGTATCCCTTCTAGATAATTCTTCAAACGATTGTTTTCTAATAGTACTAAAAGATATGAAAATTACCAAGAACCCTGATTCAATCACAATAAAAAGAAAATGATTCATACACGAAAATCGTTACGAAAAACGTGAAACCCACTGCACATGCACCACTCAACCGATAACATGATTTTACCCGATCAAACAAAAAAAAAACAATCACTTCCGGTCCAGATGGTCGCACTTTATCGCGCCCATCGATCCCCCGCTAATAGTTACAAGCCGCCTGTTGATATCTATTACGCTTTGTTTTTCCACCCTCCTGCAACAAAATGGCAGGAAGAAACTTGTTGCTTCGGTACCACAGCCGTACGCAAATCATCGCCCCCTATGCGGTTCCGGGTGAAAAACGATCACGGAAAAAGCGGTGGGTCATCCCCACCCATACGGTGGTAAATATTTGTGGTGCAATTCAGCGCACTGCTAGTGGCTTATCATCAAACACTCACACTTTTCAATTGCAGCGACCGTTGCGTCACTCCGTGGCTGTACCAGTGTGCCGGTGTTGGAGTGGATTCTCCCATGAGCAAAAACCGGGCAAAATGGGTTCTACTTTACCTGGTCGCGCGTGTTGGGTGTGTTCCCTGTTTGTACCAACCTGCTCAACGACCACGCTATCGATGACCGTGCTGATAAGGCACGAATGATAGGCCACTTCCGATATTGGAGAGCTTACAAACGATGAACATGTGTAACATGGCCGACTGTAAACACGGGGAGTTTTCCCCATCTGCTAAGCGCGCCGCTCATTTACCCGGGACAAGCGGGATGTGTAGTTGTAGTTATCATTTGAATATCCAAACCATTTCGTTTGCACATCATCACCGGACGAGGTATAAAGTTCACGCGAAAGTAAAGAAAATTCCAAAGATGCTCGGTACCAAAACCGTTTACAAACGTCGTGTGCTTCAAGACAGCTTGACAGCCTCAAGTTGACACGAAAAGCCGCACCCACCGACGCCCGCCCTCCCATCGGAACACACAGATCTTTATCGATGGCCATAACGCACGTCAGCGTGTGTTAGCGTGTTAGCGGTGTTGCTATTCGCAGGAATAAAAACATCATCTCGCAACGAAAAGGGCACGCGTTAGGCCTGACCGGGATCTCCCCAGATTAGGTGAGATGGATGGAGAGAAACAACTGCCAGACAGCTGTGTGAACAAGATTACCGGCGGAACACGCACGCACACACACACACACACCGCTCGCTAACATGTCCCGATTGGAAGGTGATGAAAGTCATCCATCCATCCACCCTTGGCACTTGGGATGCGTCCTGCGTTTTATCTTGGGGCGCTTTTACCACACGCCCGTTTCTCACGATAAAAACTTCTCGCACACACGTGTTTATGGCGCAATAACTTAGGAGGTCTGGCAACAAGTCAAAGAGGGTTGTCCCGGTATGCGTCCATTGGTAAGACGTTCGGGAAATCGGGAACTTTTCTTTCCGGAACCGTGGCACACACAGGTAGATGCAAACGGGCAATAAAAATCAACCGATTCAAGTGGAACGAAATGGTACGGCTTCCAGGCAGTCCGTTTTAAGCTGATTATGGGTGAGCCCTGTTCTGGAGAGGGTGGTGGTTACCACGATTCACGGTGCGTCTGTTCGAATGACTGATATGATGCTGGAATCTTTAGCAACGCACACATGCCCCACGGTTTGTACGATGGGTGGCCGTGGTGCGATTTGGGTGAGTCTTTGAAATTTATGTAAAATTACTACCGGAACTAACGTTCGTTGGCACTGTGTCACTGTGTGGAAGATCACGGAAGAAAAGTTGTCCCTTGTGGAATTATTTCTATAGTTAAGTAAGTCAATTCTCATCGCTATTTGTACTTAGCTGTAGCGTTAAACGTCTGTTTCTTGCGGTTATCGTTAATTTAAAATGTCAACTTCATATCTCGATAGCCATTATCAACTCTAAAGGATAGAGATCCAAAAAAAATTGTAATGATGATGAAAGGATAAATATTGTTTGGTTGATAGATCAACCTTTTTCAAATGTGCTGAAAAAATATTTCAAAAAAATACTCCATCTTTTTCTTCAGTAACTACAACCTCCAGAGGTCTTAGATCTGACACACCATGCTGAATTATTAGACTTAAATTACCCGTAGCTGCATGTTAAGTCTAGTGTATGGTCTTATCTGATATTTATACCCAAAACCGTACAAGATTTAAAGATGTCGTGGCTTTTTTTGATACAATAAATATAAATCTCCTCTGTCCATTCAGATTGCCTAGAAGGATTTCATGTGTTGGGTGCTATACTCATGACATAAGCTGTTCTTTCAATAATCCTTCTAAACATATTGAGCCAAAAATCCTTCTGAGTATATTTCTCTCGAAAGTGGCCAAGAGAGTTTCGTCAATTTTTAACAAAGTCCTTGTCTCAGAGCCGAATGTAAGTACTGAGACTACAAGTCTTGTGGTGCCATTGCAGACTTTTGCAACGAAAAAGATTGGAAGAAGTTTTGGACTTCAAACTTCAAAGGCGCCTATCAGGAAAAATATTTGTATTTTTAAAAGTATTCATTAAAATAAACTTTTGAAAGTCAAGTATATTGCATCCTTATGATACTATATGTAGATATGATAGCATAAGTAAAGAGTATTAAGATTCATGTGAAAAATCATGTACAACAAATGAAAATTCAAATTTCCTAATTGGTTTTTGTCCCTAAATAAAACTCCCACTGTTCGTGTATTCGAAGTTAATTCCGGAGTTTTTTTTTTCCTTTCGTTGATAATAGATGAAGAAGGATCGTCTTGGCGGCTTCCAGAATGCTCAGCGACTTCATCAACCGATCCGAACCAGCCCAACAGTACCATGATTGAGCACGATCTTACCTGTTCTGTGCGGTGCAGCAGCTATTCATCGTTCGCATTAACTGCTAAATATAGGTCAGTAAGTTAATGTAGCAAAAGCACCGGGATAAGGTGGAAGGACTCACTCTCTCGCTTCCCCCTTTTTCCCCACTCCTTTTTTATTGCATCGGAAAATTCCTAATCCCATTCCGAGGGCACAAGCAAATCAACGAAAAATGAGATCATATTAGTAGCAGTGGCCCGTTACGCGCTGTGTACTCCTGCCCAGCCTGCCGACCGTGAATCGCTGTCACTTAATCTTGTCCATTAGAAAAAAAAAATGCAGAGCACGTGAATGATACAGAATCCCGGGCGCGATTCAGCAAAAAAAAAACCCCGGAGGAGCACATTTCAATGGAAGATTCGTGCATGGAAAAATGTGATCCACCGGGGCGAGAAAACTAATAGGTGGCAATTTGTTTCATAAATCGAGGTGCGGTTTTTTTCTTCGCTCTCTCTCTCTCCCTCTCTTTGTTTGAGAAGGGAAAAAGGGGCAAAAAGAAAGAGGGTAGTTGGGTTGGACACGAAAACCAAAAACACACCGCACGATCATAACATCTTCCTTCCAGTTTTGCACAAGCGAGACGGTGAGGCTCACGTTTTGTGTGGTCAGTCGGTGCGGTTTCGGTCAGGAATTTTAACCCAGAATGGAATGCACACTCACACCCGCCGGCACACACACACACTTCCATCAAAAACGTGTGAAGCCCTTTAACTATGGTTGTTTTGTGTTTTTTTTCTGCACCGAATTGACATTTATTTGTGCCCTTTTTCTCTAGACTCCTTCGCTCCAAACTGCTACCACAGGAGGATGTTATCGATACCGATGTGTATTTGGTGCAGATTTGCAGAAATAAATCATTCCGGGTCGGAGTGGACGGAATGGGTAAGATTAATGGTGATTCGGGGTAGCATAAAAGGTGTCGGGTAGAGCGAAGAGGCATTCGGATTGTGTTTCGAAAAGGTTTGCCGTTTTTTTTTTGGTTTTCTCTGTTTCAATCGAGCAAAGGGTCAATAAGTAAGACATAGTAATGCGGTGATAATCTCTACGGGACGATTGATTTTTTTTCGTTGCAGAAGGTCGATAAGAGAGGGAGAGAGTAAATAACATTAGCTTGATAAATATTATTACGTTGTTAACTTAAAATTGTATCTCATTTGTTTCTTTGAAAAAAAAACACAAGCGAGACGGTGAGGCTCACGTTTTGTGTGGTCAGTCGGTGCGGTTTCGGTCAGGAATTTTAACCCAGAATGGAATGCACACTCACACCCGCCGGCACACACACACACTTCCATCAAAAACGTGTGAAG
This sequence comes from Anopheles maculatus, assembly GCA_002091835.1. Classification (NCBI taxonomy): domain Eukaryota; kingdom Metazoa; phylum Arthropoda; class Insecta; order Diptera; family Culicidae; genus Anopheles; species Anopheles maculatus. Next base: position 231,690 of record KZ061539.1, on the reverse strand, counting down.
CCCTTTAACTATGGTTGTTTTGTGTTTTTTTTCTGCACCGAATTGACATTTATTTGTGCCCTTTTTCTCTAGACTCCTTCGCTCCAAACTGCTACCACAGGAGGATGTTATCGATACCGATGTGTATTTGGTGCAGATTTGCAGAAATAAATCATTCCGGGTCGGAGTGGACGGAATGGGTAAGATTAATGGTGATTCGGGGTAGCATTAAAGGTGTCGGGTAGAGCGAAGGGGCATTCGGATTGTGTTTCGAAAAGGTTTGCCGTTTTTTTTTTGGTTTTCTCTGTTTCAATCGAGCAAAGGGTCAATAAGTAAGACATAGTAATGCGGTGATAATCTCTACGGGACGATTGATTTTTTTTCGTTGCAGAAGGTCGATAAGAGAGGGAGAGAGTAAATAACATTAGCTTGATAAATATTATTACGTTGTTAACTTAAAATTGTATCTCATTTGTTTCTTTGAAAAAAAAAGTGTCCGTTCATTATGCCGACTGTTCTACTTTCTTTTTGAGGGTTAACTATGTGCCAGAAGGGTCATGTTTTTATTTCGATTTGTTTTTTTTTCTCTTATGTTGCTAGTTGACACACATTCTCGACTATAATCATTTACCCGGTTCAGAGGTAAGGCGTGAAGTAATCGTTTTAACAGTCACCAAATTCCACTGTAATTACAGCCTTTACCACTTTGCACCATTAATATCACCTTTCCGGCGCAGTAAGAGCTCGGCATTTTAAGGTTAAATTATTGCTACTTGCTCACATTTAACCAGAAACTCGTTTTTGAAAGCAAGTTTTTCACTTCAGAAAATGTTTTAACAATTATTCTCAAGAGAAGGAATAGTTTTTTTTTCGAACCCGGTGAAAGCAGTGTTACGTTTACCCAAAACTGCAACCGACTTTCACATCTACTTCCAGCTGACATGACCATTGGAATGACGTTCCATCACACGCAATCAGTTTAATTTGTTCAATTTTCCGCCAACAATCCGGCAGCGGCAAACAAGGCTGCTCCGGGCTTTGCGTTAGTTACAATAAATTCGTTTAATGCTCAGTGTGCATGAAATTGAATCCATATAAATTCGCGTCGAATCGACTGATTTCGAGATAAAGCGAATTTTAAAAATAAAATCCCCCCTTTTTATGTGAGATTTAATCTTCACCATCCGGAATAACACAATTGAAATATTTACTTTCGAAACATTTATGGTACGTGCACGACCGGCATTGTAAAACTACGGCCAAAAATGTAATTTTTCCCCACTCGTGATGTACTTTTCAGATAAGAATTCCTTATTTTTTCTCCGAAATCCAAAATATATATTCATTCACCTCGCGCCAAGACTAGTACGGCACAGCAAAAGCTTACTCTCGCTCCCCAGGCTCGGTATCACAAAAAGAAAGCACACAATTTCATGACAACGTTAAATAAAGTACACATTCAAGACATCACACGGCATCAGGGTGGCGCTGGTTTGTGATTTTACCTTTTCCGTTGGCTGAAGACGTTAAAAAATGTGTGGCCTCCACCAAAAAAACAAAGATTCCTTTCCATCCGAACACATAATAGAGCTCGACTGCACGGGCTTACAACGCTTGAAAAATGGAAAAATTGTCCTCAAAATCCACCCACCATTCAGTGGCCCGGGGAGGGGTGAGAGATGTATGAAGGGGCCGTTGACCATCGGGTGGAAAAGAAAGAAAAGCACCACACCCACCACCGCATTGGGACAGGGAAGAAGACAAAACGAAAAAAAAACACACAGTACGGACGAGTAACGAGAGACACGCGAAAAAATGGCTACCGTTCGTCAGTTTCTGGGTACGGCGTGCCGCGGCTATGACAATGAAAAGTGAAATCGGTTCAATGGACGGGTGCGATCGCTACATAATAACGTTGCAAGAAAAAAGCTGCACATCACCCACCCGCTTGCGTTGAAGTTTCGGGGCCTCCAGGTGGCAAAGCACAAAACGAAAACAAAGCACGGGCGAAATATAACCCCCCGCCCGGCAGCATAACGAGACAAAGAAAGTAAGTCGAGCAGACAGGAATTGTAAGTGAGCTGCTGGCAGTGAAGCATACGATCAATGATGATCTTGACGGTGTGTGATGTTGATAAGAGGGTTTCGGTACGTTTGAGATGAGAAAGGTGTTTCTAGAGTTACAAATAAATGAAAATAAATTAATATGATTTTTTGGTGTGGAAATGTAAAAAAATATAAAGAATTTTATTACAAAAAATAGACAGTTTAACAATAGGCTCATGGAAAATTCTTCCCTCTAACATAACTATACAAACAGCTACGGAAAATATTTTACTTGACTAATGAAAAGGCTTACCAAGTAACCTAAGACGGAAAATAGAGAGTAATTATTTTTTTTAGATTATTTTAATGTTTTTAGTATCTAATATTTAGTATTTATTGTTACAAAGTCCACCGTAGAACGACTTAACTAGGCTTAATTTACATAGGATAAACATTATACGTTATACAGACATTACTTTGACAATTTTTTAATAAATCTTTACAAAAGCATCTTTACAGCATTCACTGTCAAACTTATATTAAAATCGAAGTGCTCAGATAGTCTATTGAATGTCCTGGCCATCGATAGTATAGGATCGTTTGAGCCATATAGTGTGTTTCTGAAATGTCTATATATGAACTGTCGGTTACGATTTGTTGTTGTTCTTGAAACATTTATATTTAATTTTGCTAATATATCAGGGGCATCAATCGTACCGCATAGAACACCTGCGACAAATAAGGCCTGGGCATTTCTACGACTGTTTTCCAATGTCTCCAAACCCTGTAGCAGATGCCGAGACCTATAAGAAGAAACGTTATTACGGTCTGGCCACGATAAGCGTCGCAAAGCATAACGCGAAAATCTTTTTTGAATCGATTCGAGCCTTTGCTTCCACAATTGAAAATTTGGGCATGTCAATATTGAAGCATATTCTAAGATAGGCCTGACTAACACACAGTATAATGCTTTAATGCAGGTAGGGTCGTTAAAATCTCTGGCTATCTTAAAAATCAATCCGAGTGTCCTATTTGCACGTCTTACTATTTCGTCGTGGTGTTGCGTAAAACTAAGCTTGGTGTCTAGTATAATACCAAGGTCTCGTATTTCGTTTTTTCGTTCAAATGTCTTCAAATGAGTCTATAAATCGAAAATATAATATAAAAATGAGACAATCCATTTGTCAGAAAGGTTAAATGTAAAGACGGGGTAGCCACACCCTAAATATTTACCTTTATCTTTTTATCATCTGGGACAACTTAGCAAAAATCACGCTAGACTCACGTTAGCCATCTATAGTGCTAATAAATTGATGTTGCGTTCTGTTATTAAACTTTTGTAAAGCACTTAAATAACTATTTTTACTTTTTTTTTCAATATTTTGTTGCAAAATTCATGACAACAATAAAATTAATCTTTGCTCACTCTTCCAAAAAGAGGGAGAGAGAGAGATGACTTCAAGTAAACTATTCTCCCTGATATTTTACTGATGGTCAAAGTATTGACCCAGTAACCTTAGCATTACCCGTTCAGAAGCATTATTTTATTACAAAGATAAAATTAATAAAATCTCCTTTGTCTCATTTTCCTGCCTTAATCCTTAATTTCGATTCTCTTCTAAGAAAAATCTTAAACGTCACGATACACCAATAACCATAACAACAAATTACTCTCTGATCCTAAACGATTGCTCCCACTGGGTACTGCCTCCGGTTTACGATAATGAGCACCAAATCACCGTACCCATTCATAAAGAAAGATTGTTGCCCGATTGATTTCTCGCCCCAAAAGCCGCGATTTATGGGTGCCGCTAGGGTCAGTGCGCCGCAAAAGAGACACTTTCGATCGAAGATTGTCGTGCCGGCTGTCTCTTGTAGTGTGGGGGTGTGCTTACTTTCGCTGGTTATCGCCCAGCATTTGGTTGCGCTTACTTTGCATAATGTTCCAAACCTCTCGCGCCTCGCCCGAAGTTAATGATTCCCATCCCGCGGTCCGATTGTGTCAAACGGATTTTCGCGCCCACACGATAGATAGTTGATTAATGCTGGGCGGCACAGCGAAAGGGATGCCGTGTCTGTCGCTTCTCGCTTTTTCTTTCTAAGCCGCCTAACGATAACATAATTGGGTGCCATTATCGATAGGGATCGTCGGCTCGCTCGGGATCTCGGGCCGGTTGCAAAAGCATGCTGCGGGTGGTGGGGCTGACGGTTTTGTTGAAAAGTGTGTTATTAACGTGTCAAATTTAAACACATCGCACGCCGGCACATGGTTGGGCGCTGCTGGTACTGGCCCGTTTGCGTGGTATTAACGGCGCGTAAGATAATGGTTGGAACGTTATGAATGGGGCAAGCTTATTTTCGCCCCGTTTCGTTTGATTCGTGTGAAATGATTGCTGATAATAGTGACACCATGCGCACCAGGCATCGTCCGCGACGTCGTTGAGTGTCCTGAAGAACGACGGATAAGGGAATCGAGATCCAATTAGAGCAATTAGAAGACTTAGAAGTCTTTCACTTTTCTTAATGATGCTTCACCATCGTTTGCCAGTGCGTTTCGAGTGCTGGTACTTATAATATCCGGAGATTAGATCATGAAAATAGAGATGTTTTGGAGCGTAGGCAGACACTGTATTTGTACCGCTGTTGATGGGATTACTTTTCTTCTCAAGATTCCACCCAAAAAAAAAACAGAATTTTGGACATCGCAAGTACAACAGTCAGTAAGGCGGCAAGTGAAATCAACAGTACAGAACCAAATACTCTGCTTCTTGGCAACCGAAACTATACACAAAAATAAAAGCATTTCTGATTCCGAGACAAAGATAGATGAACCATTGCATCGGTGTCCGAAGAGCACAGTATTTTTCTATCCTCAATCGCACACAGCTCATCAGCGGCACATCGAAATCCCTTGTGCCGAAGAAAAGCATCGGGGCGCTTTTTCCTTAACGCCGTTGACCCCTTTTGACCGTTATCTAAATGCATCATCGCACGTACCGAAAGCGCCACCGAGTACCACCACCACCACCACCGCCAAGCGCAAACACAATAAAAAGCACCGCTTGAATGGCGCTTGGCCAAGGAAGAATGACGGCTAAGGGTGCCGATTGATTAATGACTTCAATTCCCACCGGATTGATATCTCGCTAGAGCCACAGTCTAGCCGGCACGGTTCACGGTTGTACGTGGTGTAAACCGCAGTTAGCACCAGCAGCAGCAGCAGCAAGAAGCAATCGCAACGTGTGTCGCCTGCACCCTGGCGGATCCTGATGGTTTGTCGGATAGCTGGGATCGGTTTCATCAGAAGCTGTTGGTGCGCTAAGATCGCGCAGGTCGAAGGGAAGATCAGATTGAATCCGGGAGTCACCGGGAAAGTGTGATCGTCATTGTGTGTCGGTTGGGTGTGTGTAGATCTTTCGGAAAAGTTCAGACACCTTACGGTGGGATCCGGGCGGATTGATCTTTATTCTTGCAGCTGTGAATGGGTCGACAGCGTAAGGAAGATGTAGTGAGCGAGATATCTTTGCCGCAGGGTAAGATCATCGTTAGCGCGGTGACGTTAAGGTTTGTAAGAGATAAATGTCAAAATCGTCTGTGGACGTTCGGGTGATGGATCTGGGCAGCGTTGCAGTTGATAAACGAGTATTTGAAAGGTGTGAGTACGTGCTTGCATTTTGATTGATATAAAAGGTATTACAATCTTCTTGATTGTTTGATCAACCGAAGGGAGTTTAAAAATGATTGATATAGATAAATATGCGATGCATCTCATTCAGAGGGAACACTTCAATATCTCTTTTGTTTTGGATGATTTTGAAGATCTGAATCGATATACTTATTCAACCATAATAGACTGTTTTATTGCAGAGTTGCATTTAAATAACTGGGGAAGGAGGATTTTGAGTAAAGAGGTTAAAAGGAGTCCAAAATACGATTACTGAAATGTAAAATTTAAAGATTAAGGTAAACCAAATGTTGATCATAGTTAAATGCATCTAAGGAAATCAATGTTAAAAAATATCGAGAAAAATCAAACAACCCCAGGTACGTTTAACTCGAAAGTATTATTAATTTTTGAACATGATATCGTGACTGGAACCTGCTATAAAATCATGTCTCTCTAATAGATCTTTCTAATAGATAGATAAGTAAGTGAGTAATAGATTTCCTGTAATTCAGGTATCACTAGCGGGAGCTCAACATGTTTAAAAATTGTCCTTCCACTATACTTATCTCCTAGAAAATTGATCATTTTTATTCTTTTCACATGCCTTGGTTACTGAAGATACAATTTTTAAAAGTAACAAACAAAAACTTTCGCTGTTACAACAACACCAAATTCCAAGTTTACAAGAATTCTAAAAATGGAATTTTATTTCACCACTGTTAAAAAAAATCAGCTAATTAAGCTGTTAAGTATACGGTTCCAAATGCTTTTTATGATTTCCCCCAAGCACGCTAATGGTAGGTCATCTGACCTGTCGGAAAATATAAACCCTCAGCATCCTTCCGTTCTGCAACAGACAGTACGGCTTGTTGAATTTATCCTTCCAAGAAGTCCAGCAGAAAAATCCTTTTTTGACTATGTATGTCCGCACGTTTGTTTGGTTTATATTCCATTCAGCTCCCTTAGCATATACAGAGCCACCATTCAGTGGACGCACAGAAGCTCAGGACACAAACTAATCAACCATCCGAATGCAGAAATCAAATCAGCAAAGCAAAACGCAACAATCCTTGCTTGTTTCATCCCATGTCTCGTGCGTCCCCACGGGGTCATAGCAACCAGAAACCGGAACGGTTGAAACAAACCAGACGGATTCCTTTTTGGCTCGGCTCTTCTGAAAAGTCATCCAAATGTATGCCCCTGTGTTGCCTGCGCCCTCAGCCGCATCTCACCACCGCGCAGAGGTACATTGTAGCGTACGTTGTGTGTGAAGTGGTGGAACGTGCCTTTTGACGGGTCGTCGCTTTGTGTCAGCTTGTGCCGTGGGCCCTCGGGGGAGAGTAACTGAAAGTGACTCTCCAGTGTTTCGGAGTATTATGCAAATAGCTTAACATGAATAACATGCAGCTCATGAAAAGAAGTTCTTTTCATTAAAGTGAAGGTATGTCGCCCTTCGAGCGGACCTGTGTCAAAGAAAAGAGCAGTCCGTCGGATGGCCTCTCCTTTTTGATGTGAGTGCGTTGTTGCACATGTAAGGATGAGCACCGGGACAAAATGTAGCCGTGTGGTGCGTCTATGTTTGACCAAACCAAACCTGCGCCTGCTGTCCGCACCGTAGTGCCCGTAATCGAAAAGCAGGAAAGCAATTTTAAAGTTAGTATTATGTCATCCCTTTGCATCTTGATGCGATTCGGAAAGGTTCTAGAGTTTAGTGGAGGTGAACAAAAAGAGAGAGAGAAAAAAAAGAGAGCAAGTTGATAAAAGTTGTCGCAGTTTTAATGGGATTCTGGCACAACTGTTTCGCTTCAACGCAAAGACGTTATCGATGTAAGAAGTTTTCAAATAAACATGAATAATAATCGGTTGGTTATTGCGGAACGACGATGGATGATGGTGATGAACACTAAACTGTTCGATGTTTTGCTGGGCTATCTGATTTTACTTTGGAAACAATATTATCGCCTCTCGGGGAGTTGTTGTCATTGAAAAACTCCGGGTTTGATGTGAGGGGTTTTTTTCCGATTTTTCCGTTCATGCGGTCGTATCATCGCTGCGAGCTGAACACATGCTGAACCAGACATTTAATTGATAGGGGAATTTGCGAGAGGGTTTGTACTTAATAAGCTTGATTAGTTTGTCACAATTTGATTAACCTCATGTTGGCTTTGTTTTGGGTTTGCTTGTGGCGTTCATGGGTAAATACGTGTCAAATGCCACCTGTGGGGTTTAATTAATTAAAAATGTAAAACAAACTATATGTTAGCTGATACTGATGGCGCATTTTTCTAGTATAAAAAAGGTATCAACAAGTATTAATTGGCTTTTATTGGTGTCGTGACCAGGATTACTACATTGATCATTTGCTAGAGGTCAGCTCTAGTTTGTGTAAGTAGTTTTCTTCAAAAATACAAACCCAAAATCTTTACTTTAGAATGTATTTTTGCTATTCTTTTAAATCGTTTTACTAACGATAGAAAAATGCAACTCCATCTGCTCCACTGTTCATTGTTACACTGTTCAAAGACACCTGTAGTACGCAAAAAAACCCCTCACGAAGAACTCGAAAGCTCTGGGCATAAAAGGGCAGAAAACACACCACGCCGAGATGATAAAGTACCGAACGCCGGAGTCAGGTTGTTGGATCTTGTCCGGCACGATGGCGTCCGGGTCTAGCATGCTTTCATCCTCTGCTTTGCGGTCACCCGAACACCCCCGGCACTGACCATCATTTGCACTGTAATTGAGCTAAAGTACACCAGTACACCGGGCGGGTACATCGAGCTACACCGCCACCAGTCCCTGTTCAGGCATCGCCGCACCCAAAACGACAAGCGACAACTTGTTCCCACATAATTTTTAATCAAATTCGTTGGGGCATATTTCATTCCCAGTGTCGGCAAAGAGTTGAGCGGGCGCGAGTCCGGCGTGGTACGGGCGATTTACTTGGCGAGGCCGTTTCAAGCCAATTTAACGATGTTCTTCTGCAGTACTTTCTGGGCTTGGGAATGATTTGGGGAAGTTTTCTTAGAAATGGACATGGACACTGGCGAACAGGGATAACTGAGGTGTGGAGCAGTATTATCGTATTGCATGTGGTTGTCCTGTGTCTCTCTCTCTCACTCTGTCCTCAAGGCCCTGTCTTGTGAAAACTTTCACTGTGAAGTTGAGTTTCCTTCCCTATCTACACACGAGAAGCAAGACGGAAGGAAGACATTTTGCAGAACGCATCGCAGTAATGATGAACCGACATGGTAATTTTATCATCGCGTCGAGTAACCCGAGCCTTGGCGGCTGTCCAGATGCCTGCCGTTGCCACTCCATCATAATCTCGCCGTATGCCGCCCGGTTTGGTGTGATTTTCCGAATCGTGCACCGAACAGATGACGGTTGACCGAAATTGGGTTAACTTCGTGCAGAAAGCTATGGCGAATGGAAAGGCGAAACCCACACTAAGTCGAGTCCTTTAATCAATTACAATCAAGCTGGATCGGGGTGGATCGGTGGCGAGTGATTGTGGCAGTAACAGTTGCAAGATCATCTCCAAGTCTGGTGCTTTTGATACGGCGGTTAGGATAACAACACTACCCCAAGGCTCGACAACTCGGCCAGTGGGTTAATGCAGCAGATTAGTCTCATTTTAAAGCGCTAGCAAAGGTGTTGTTGATGTTGAGTTTAATAACTCATTTGTTGCGTTGCTTTTATGGTTTGTGATGCCCGGCAAGCGATAGGCATCGTAACCGAGCTGTTTTTATGGCACCCGGGGGTCACACATTGTAATTACTTTGCACACCCTTTTCGGCGTGTGTGATAGATGGAATGAATGGAGCTATAAAATTACGACTGTGAATTGCGAAATTCAAGAAGAAAGCTTTTTCAAGCGATGACATGTGTGATTCGGTGAAATGTGTGTGTGTGTGTTTTTTTTTTGTTCACCCGAAGGTCTTGACCCTCACCACCTTTTGTTGTGTACACCCATCAATAGAACCGATTTCAACGCGATGAAACAAACACAAACACAATTGTTTGCAGCAACATTTCTTCTCCATCGTGCACAATTGTGCACAATAAAGTAATTACAGATGTTGTGTGTCGTTGTTTTGTGTTGTTTCTATGCTTCTAATGGTGGATAGATTGCAGCCATTTTCGGCAGATTGCAGTCGCAGAAGGTGTTTCACAACAAACGTCCACCACAATCAGAAAGCTTGGAGCCACGATGATGATGATGATGATTGGTGAGCATGACGCACACTGTAAAAATGGTAACAATGGCAGTAAAACCTTCATCATCCACTCTGCGCGCTCTGATATAAACGGTAACAATAGAAATAAAGCAATCGGACGAAATTGCTCGTCTCACCATTATTTCATCATTTAATGTACTGTCTAAAGGCTTGTTCGTCAAGATGATTTCGGGAGAGGGTGTAGGCGCACCTGCAGCTGTTTGCAATTTGAAGAATAGAATGACAAAATGGTGATGTGAATGCATTTTTTTTTTCGTGGACACAATGGGCCGTTTGTCCTTTGATTGCGAAGGTCTTCAAAATGTGTTTGATTGCATCTATTTCTTAATAATGTATTTTTTCTGATATCAGAATTCCGAATATCCCACACAAATGTCAACTGATGGTAAATTAAACTATTCGTGAGATAATGTACAATAAAAAATAAATCAATTACTCGTCCAGATAAGCTACAAATGAAAAACACTCATTAATTCTAATTATTTTGCCACACAAGAATCAATCTCGGCTATTTAAGTATCGCTTCATGGCAAGTCTTTCTACCGAACCCATCATAATAACAGCAGCAGCTTTTGTTGAAGAAAGTCATTCAATTAGCGAAAAGACCCGAAGCACCGGAAATCGTGCCGCTAATAAGAGCACATTGTGTCGTGAGCTTTAAATTATAATCCGGCTCTAGGTTCACTTTCAGCACCTCACGATCACGCTGCTGTAGGTCAGCGCATCTCGTGCCCACAAGGTCCGGGTTCCAGGTCAGGCTAATCAGCCACAAACACATGCACGGCCCGTGCGCTGCGTGTGAACGAAGACGAAGACGAATAAGCTGGGGCGCTTGATGAGGCTTTTGGTTCGCCGACTGACCGCGTGACCGTGGAACAGTTTCATCTCTTTTAGCTCCAGTTTAGTCACCTGACGCAGCCGACGATGGTAACCGATGGAAACAGGAAGATACTCGGGCCTGGTGATTACCAAATTAATAGCTCTATCCAGCGGGTGGAGAAAGATTTTCCTCACCGGTCAACTCGTTTTCTACCGCGAGGTTTGCATTTGGGAGGTCGCCGCAAACGATTGACACCTTAGCGGGACATGTTGGGCGAGGGTAAGCAACCGGGGAGGTAGGGCAGCAGGTAGTCATTAAGGTATCATAACATATCTTCAGAGCTGTACAAGTTTGTTCGCTGATTAGCTGCGGCGCCCAGAGAAAGTGGTTCGTGTTGAGGGTGAGTTTTGTGCTACGCCCCATTGGAAATGGTAATTTGGACGAATTTAAACATGGAGCTAAGCGGGAGAGGACGCTAAACAAAAAACCAAAACCGTCAGAAGTAGAATCAGACAACGAGTTGTGCGTTAATTAATAATCAAACGTTGGCCGATGATTAATTGTCGATTAGAGCAGATTTTGCCATTGTCTGACAGTGCCTGACCGACATTTCGGCGGGCAGAATGATGGCGGAGGTCACGAAACAAGATGACGGTTTATGATACCGACACCGGAGGGTTTTAATTGTACGTCGGCACACTCGGTTTGTTGACGACGTGAGGGTTGCTTTTTTTGTTGGTGTTTGAGAACTAACTCCCCAATCGATTTCAATCATAAAAAACCTATGGAACAAGTTTTGTTTTCCGGATTTCTTTTCTAGCTGGGCTGGCTAAGATCCACAAACAAGAAGGTGCAAAACTTAAATACGTCCAACGTTTGTAAGAGCTGATGGGTGAACATCGTGGGACAACGTCGGAGATACCTTGATATCTGATCTGTTGTCCGTTTTGTTCGTAGCTGTCCTCAGACAAACCACTATCACGACTCTCGGCAGGAGAACGGACCGTCTGTCCCGTGTGTCCCAGAAGCATATGATTCGTCTGGGCTGTGGCTTTGTTTTGGGAGCAGGTTTCTGTTGTTACCGTTGTTGTTGTGTGTCTCACCACCTCCGTGGAATTTAAGGGTCCTCTAGATCTAGGTTTGCTAAAATAGAATGAAGAAAAACTAGCACACATACACACTAGATGTAGATTCCCAGCAGGATGCTTTTGTCCCTCCTCTAATCGAAACCCTTGTATCTTGGTGGTCCTTGGGTTTTGTCTATTTTTTGTGGTATCGTTTAATTTACACCTGTGCGCTTGTGATTGGGTTTCATTTTTCAAAAGTCGTTTTGTGGCATGAATGACCAGCCAAAAAGGGGCAATTTGACAGCCCCTTCTGAACATGGGCGAACATGTGTACGATTTAGGCTGTGGATGGAATTTAGCAGGAAGCACACAAGGGACATACGTTTTCGCACCCACGGACCGGACCAACGCGTTCCAGATGAGGTAGATGAGATTTGGCTTTCTTGCCAGTAAAAGAATCAATCCAGCGATTGGCGTGTCATTTCATGGAAGATTAATCCGTTTTCAGGAGCATGGTTTCGATTCGGAATGGTATAAGTGGAACAACAGTTTTGCATGATGCTTCGCAAGGTTTCTGGTTAGTGTTTAATCCATCACTTTAGGAGGTTTGGCAACATTTTATCCAATTTTTTATGCTTGCTTAGTTAAGCATTAACCTCATATTTTTATGCATTTGCATCAGGTATCCAAGTTGTCAATGTGGCAATGGCTGTCTTAAAGTTTGCATTTTTCAGGTCTACCTTTGACGGTTTACCGATTCTGCTAAAGGCTTCGATGGACATTTTTCAATCAATAATATTGGTAGCTGTTTAAGTCAGTTAGAAGATTCTTCGATCAACGACGTGCTATTTCCACAAGGAATTGTGTTACAAGGAATTGTGTACTGTTGCACACATAGGCTTGATGTGTGACAATTTGCATCATTCGGACAGTTACTTTGACCAACTTTCCTTGTAAAGCCTTGTTTACATATAAATTTAAGCTTATACGCTCCTGCAATATTTTTGGTTAACAAGAATCGAAGCAATTGACATAGTTAATCAGGAAAAGCCTTGCTTTTTTCAACTGTTGCCCAAATACACCGACAAAGCAGAAATATTTTGAGACTACATAATGTTGGAACACGGGAATACAGGACCTTCGCCAGAAAAATCTTTTAAATCAGTTTAGTTTGCAATGCATATGCCATCACTCATAACCGATCAAAGACTTCATTAGTTTAGCTTCTTCTTCTTACAATCGCGATGAATCAGATTATTAGAAGATCCATGTAAATAAGTTAAGAAAATGATAATTTTGATGGTACGCTATATTTGGTTTGGAAAGTAAGGCTTTTTCTAATTTCATCCAACATTTTGTCACTCAAAGCTGAAGCTCTGACTGCGAGAGATATAGCACACGATTGGAAAAATTATATTTATATTCCACTTAAGCAATAGTCGTGCCACTTTCTTCTTCTACCTCTATATTCCTACTAAGCCAATGCAACAAAACCTTAAAAAACAACCTTCTGTAACCAGAAATCCTGTAACCCAATTTCGTTCATCATTCACACATGATCCTTCACCATTTCCATTTCTCTCTTGTAAAAATGCTCCATGTTTCAATTTGTCATGGCGCGTGTGAAAATAGTTTTGCATTGTGCGTGCTGTACGCCTATTCCCGGTGCGCTACAAGAAATTGAAAAGCCATTTTCACCACGCAGTCCACGTACGCTCCACCGAGCGGTACTTTTTTGCGTTCTGCCGTTTGAAATATGATTAATGAAAGAGGTGATGTTTTTCGTGCATAACGGTCGAGCCTGACGAGCCGCTAATCACTTCCATCGACACCACCCGTAAAGCTGGCTTTTTCTCTCACACGAACGGTTCGAGGCTCATTGTTGCGCTAAACGTTCATTTACGCGTTATTAATAATTACTTACCGAAATTCCATAGAAGTACAGCTGCGGGTCATTGCGGGAGCTATTCAGCGTATGCCCTTTTCTCCTTTTTTTTGTAAATCTTTCTCTTAGATGAAAAAAAAATTCAGGCCAACAGAAGTTAATCGGCTTCGGGGTTTTTTTTTCTACGCTTCGTATATTTGTCCCGGAATTTGGTTTTGTTGCACGGACCCATGGACGGCGTGTGTAAGGTTTACAGCCATGACTCGTCACAACCGATCAAAGCCATAATCCAACACATAAATGAGTCTGCTCTCATCTCCGCAACTCATAAAGCGGAAGTTTACGACGGTCAGCTGAAGCTGGTCAGTGTGTACATTTTAGTTTAGCTTTTTTTTTTTGCTTAAGCCGCCACCGTCCGAGAGACCACCCAAAGAATAATTCTGTCGAATACCACCGCAGCCGCAGTCGCGACAGAAAGGAACCATTTATGTTTCTTCTTTTTCTACGCTAATCAAACGTCACACCGGTAGCCGTCGTGGATTTTAATTTGAAATCGGCTTAATAGGTGAGGCGAACGGTTGGCGAACGTAGCAGTAGCAATCCTCGACGACATTAGGAAACAACGTCATCCCGCGCACTGGATAAGGACACACGATGCAGAAGGGTGTATAGTTTCCATTAACAGCTGGATTCCGCTTTTCACTGTCCCTTTACCGTGGTAGGCTTTAATCCCAACTATCGAGTGGCTGTTTTTTTTTCTCCATTTACGTTGCTCCACATTAAGCGTGGTGCGGCAGCAGCCCATCAAACCCTCCGGCGGGTTAATCCAGGCAGGCTTGTTTCAATTAACGTTCTTAAAATTGACTTACCATCTACTGTCTGCAAATGTGTTGCGTGTGGAGCATGTCGGGGCTCCTTTTTGTGGTGATGCTGGTTGTCCTCTTTTGCATGCGTGTACGTTTCTCAAGCACAAAGACAGCGAAGTTGCCGACCGACGCAAGGCTAACGATTTAATTAGAATAAATTCCGCGGGGAAAACACAAAAATAAATGCCTCTTCTTGTGTGTTGCATTTTGGTTCTTCTGTACACTGGGACGCACTCTACCGAAAGAAGCCATTCCTTCGATGGCTTAAGTGTGGTATGCTTCGTTTTTACTTGTTTTATGTCGGAAGATGAAAGCACCAACTGAATGCTGTGGCACGCGTAAAAAGCGGAGCAACAGTCGAACAAGCGCTGGTTAAGGGATGAGACAGAAAAAAAGCATAAAGAGCTTTTGGCGCTACTGCGCCAATGCTTCAAATTTGACGCCTTCAAACGGGTGAATATCGTTCGCTTCTTTTAAGAGGCTAATTTAAATGTTCATGTTCATGAAGGATAAATAAAACCACAGCTGGAGGTCCCGCTTTTGGGGTGAAGTGAATATTAAACTTGGCGAAAGCAAAAAAAAAGGATCATAAACAAGTAAACGGCTTCTAACTGGACGCATTTATGGCTGTGGATTTGTGAAGGGTTTAGACTGAACAGTACCTTTTTACGTACAAAAGCAAAGTAAATCATAACGGTGCCGTATCGAAAACGTAACTGGCACAGTTAGGCACCTTCGAGCTTCGGGAACTAACAACGATTCGTTCCGTTTTCTCTCTATTACTTCGCCTCGTCGGACGTCGGGTGTCTGATTATTTAAATTGTTTTTAAATAATGTAATTTTTTTGTGCAACCAAGAATGATGCTGAATGAGCTAAAGCAGCAACATTAAAAACCTAAACTTAAAAAAAAACCATTAACAAAACGCTTCTCACAGGCATAACTTACAGGTTTGCGTTCTGTACCGTGCAGCCAATTCCCAGGCAAGTAGCAAACGCTTCCATTGAGGTAAAGAAATAAACAGCAAAAGTCGAAGCTAAAATCATAAAGGAAATCGTCCGCCCGGTACGTTCGCTCGGTGGATTGCAGGTACGAACGAGGGCTGCATCTTGATGCCGATGCACCGTTAATTAGCGAACGGATTCTTGTATTACGATCTTCAGGAGATGGAGATTGTTTTTAACCTCGTTTTTTTTGCCCACTTTTCGCCCTCCGAAACGATCGCTGGTCGGTTCTTTGGTTTGTATCGTCGGGGCCCGGGTGGCTGTTGGCGCTCGATTTAGACGGTTTAGGCTTCCGAATGTTCCGAACGTAGATAGTCACGTTTCCAGGCTCAATAAAATATCGATTATATCGGGGCTAAGCTGGTAGCTGTAGCGGTTGTTGCTGTTGTTCTGTTGTTTTTTAATTTCACTTTTTGCTTCATCGTGTTTGTTCCCTTTCGGTTTTTACCAGATACGAAATAAGGTTGGTGCAAGTTCCCAGGCAAATTATGTAGAGTTGGTAGATAGGTTGGTGTTTTTGTTAAATGTTTCTCTTTCTCTCACTCTCTTTAATGGAGCGAAATAGCTACTGATAGAAGTTGTAGAAACGACATGATCTAATTATTGACACAGCGAGGCAACAGATGATCAAGATACGATTGTTATCCCGATGTGGTCTATCATTTTGTGTCTGTTAAAGAACAAGCTCCACTATTTCTTCTCATTTGCATTGTATTTTTAAGCTGTAGTTTTTGTCACAAATTCATTATATTGTAGATTTTTTCCTGATCAATTGGTTATTGAATGTTTTCTTTTCACGTTAGCTTGTATTTAGTATTGTATAAACTTTTTTTTCAACAAATGAAATAATAAATATAATACGAAGTGCTCAAAAATCCAAGTTAGCACTTTGGAAACTCTATTCTAAATTATTCCTTTCCTAAACGAACATAGCTCATAACATGAAGCCCGAACAGATTAACACGCTCAACAAGCATCGACCAACAAGCTACCACCAATCACAACACAGCGGCTGAATGATTCGGTATGAATGAACCTAACCGTTTTCCATTATTATGCAAATCGCAAATCATAAGCCAGATGAACCGCAACCGAAAACGTACCGGCCCGAGCATCGAAATAGTTGTATACATCGGGTGTTGTATACATCGATTGCATGTGAAATATGGGTAGCTGACTAAATTATGACACAAAATCCTCCTGACATGTTTATGTCCGAGCATCTGAAACGGGAAAGGCGGGTTGAAGAGAGACGAGTAGTAGTAGGGTGGGTCACAAAACCAATTTGCTTTTCCGATTGTTGTCGGCTATCTTAATGGGTCCTTGAAAATCAGTTCCCCCAAGAGATAAGGATGCAATAACTTCCCGGCTTATGATGTTTTTACTATGAATTAGAGAGAGAAACAAACCGAATGTTTGTTCAGGCCGCACTGGCACAACGTTCCACGGTTCCACAATTTTATTATTATTAAAGCGATTATTAAAGCGTCGATTAACATATTAATTGTGAGTTTATGCTGTATCGTGTGCGATACAAGGCGATAGGCACAGCAGGTAGACGGGAATGTAGGCCAGCAAGGAAGTGCAGTAAATGGTGAGCAATCAATTTATTATTATGGTTATTGTTTTTCTTTCCACGAGCCATCCCAAAAAAATGGAAGAGAAACACCAAATACAATCCGTTTCCACTCTCTAAAGTTCACGGAATGTCAAATTTCATTAATCAGATGTAAAGCAGAGTTCGTTGTTGGAAAGCGTTGCGGAAGTTTGTTTTGTTTCTTCTCCTCATGAGAGAAATTTCTTACACCTTACTGACCTTTTCGCCATACTTTAGCGTTCGCGGCAAGGAAAAAAAAGGCTTAAAACAATTTTTCACCCGTCCTTAACCTTTAGCGCATACTGCCGTACCGCTTCCCAACCGAGAAGAATCGAAAGCGGATGAACTTAAAAGTGCAATAAATGGTTTTCGGTATTTAAGTATGGCGCGTTATGTTTTTCTTCCTTCACTTTCCGGGGCGAGCGCGCGCTCGCGATTCAACGTACACGGTGGTTTGTGAACTTTCTGTAAAACCACGCTGGAACCCACGCGGTCGGATGCTTAAATTACCAAATTGACTGTCAATTAAAACTCGGCGTGCTCGGCACGGCGGAAGCGTGTGGAGAGCGCGCGCGAGGGAAAAGCGATGGACGCGCGAGTTCCAAAAACAAATTAAAGATCGATTAGCGATACAATCACCTAATAGCTTCATTAATTAGCATAACGATGGTATCAATACCGAAGTGGACTGATGTCCATGCATCTTATGGCGATTCGGTCGTCTAAGTGTTCGTTTTTTGTTCGAAGAAGAAGAATTGCTATTTCATCTTCTTGCGTCCAGTCCACTACTGCTCGGGAGCTTTAAGTTTTAAGTACCGATTTTTGGTGGAGTAGGCGTTAAAAAAATGTGCCCCCTCGGCGCAACTCTCATGCTGGCCCGTTTTTGGACATGATCGAATCAGGTTTTAAGCGGCCGAAAGGTTGGTTGCAATCCCGCACATAATTGGTCGTTAACGTTCACCTACCAGGAACGTGTAACGGAATGGCTCACGAACCATCTCTCCCATCGGCAAACCACTCGGAGCTAATAATGATGGAATCGATGCATGGGAAATAGTTGACATTCCGAACGATTGGCGGTTGGCCTTCTTTTATTTTCGCATTCGAAGATGGATGGGATATGTGAGTGTGAGGACCAGATGGTGAAAAAACAGCGCTTTACCAGTAGCCCCGGTTCATCCCCGGTGCAGGACAGTTCATGGTTAGTGGAGAACGCCGGGTGGTAAGAAAGATATTCACCCCAACAAGACAGCTGCAATGATTAATGAGAGGCGTACTTCAGTTGCAAACCACCATTGATCTTTGCACTTTGCTACTTAAAAGCTGGTAACGGTTGGAGAGCTTTTTTTGCTTCGGAAGAAGTTGCTCTAAATGGTTGGAAATGCGACAAGTTTGTCACTGTGAGCAGCATCAATCAATTTACACCCAGAACGGTTGGTGTTCTGGTGCGCTATTTCAAGAGCACCGAAAAAAAGCCGGAATGCTGTCACAGATAATGCTGTTGGAGCTGAGGGAATCGGTAACAGTAAGCATTGTCAAACAATGCTTCTGTCCGAGTACTTTAGGTGCTTTCTCTATTTTGGGAACCATCCATCATCATGTGGTTCTAGGATTCTGAGCGGGGATTTTGAGCTTCCTTTCGTAGGTCCTCTTTAGTCTGACAATATGACAACTATTCTGTACAACTGCTAGAAGACCCGTCAACACTTTCCAGTTATAAATGTCACTCGAAAACGCTGCTTCAACACAGACCAAGCAATGCTTAAGCTTTTAATCCCCCATTGCTCCATTGAGCGTTTTTAAATGAAGCAGCTCTTAAAGCTTGATTCCAAACCACTTCGCACCTCAATCGCCTGTTTGGGGAACTGTTAATCAAAGGCTTCATCAAGGCATTACAATTCCCGCATTAGACGCCTTAGAGCGTCG
>KZ061539.1:183605-208512 GCA_002091835.1 Anopheles maculatus | reverse complement strand
GAACGGTTGGCGAACGTAGCAGTAGCAATCCTCGACGACATTAGGAAACAACGTCATCCCGCGCACTGGATAAGGACACACGATGCAGAAGGGTGTATAGTTTCCATTAACAGCTGGATTCCGCTTTTCACTGTCCCTTTACCGTGGTAGGCTTTAATCCCAACTATCGAGTGGCTGTTTTTTTTTCTCCATTTACGTTGCTCCACATTAAGCGTGGTGCGGCAGCAGCCCATCAAACCCTCCGGCGGGTTAATCCAGGCAGGCTTGTTTCAATTAACGTTCTTAAAATTGACTTACCATCTACTGTCTGCAAATGTGTTGCGTGTGGAGCATGTTTGAACTCCTTTTTGTGGTGGTGCTGGTTGTCCTCTTTTGCATGCGTGTACGTTTCTCAAGCACAAAGACAGCGAAGTTGCCGACCGACGCAAGGCTAACGATTTAATTAGAATAACTTCCGCGGGGAAAACACAAAAATAAATGCCTCTTCTTGTGTGTTGCACTTTGGTTCTTCTGTACACAGGGACGCACTCTGCCGAAAGAAGCCATTCCTTCGATGGCTTAAGTGTGGTATGCTTCGTTTTTACTTGTTTTATGTCGGAAGATGAAAGCACCAACTGAATGCTGTGGCACGCGTAAAAAGCGGAGCAACAGTCGAACAAGCGCTGGTTAAGGGATGAGACAGAAAAAAAGCATAAAGAGCTTTTGGCGCTACTGCGCCAATGCTTCAAATTTGACGCCTTCAAACGGGTGAATATCGTTCGCTTCTTTTAAGAGGCTAATTTAAATGTTCATGTTCATGAAGGATAAATAAAACCACAGCTGGAGGTCCCGCTTTTGGGAGGAAGTGAATATTAAACTTGGCGAAAGCAAAAAAAACGGGTCATAAACAAGTAAACGGCTTCTAACTGGACGCATTTATGGCTGTGGATTTGTGAAGGGTTTAGACTGAACAGTACCTTTTTACGTACAAAAGCAAAGTAAATCATAACGGTGCCGTATCGAAAACGTAACTGGCACAGTTAGGCACCTTCGAGCTTCGGGAACTAACAACGATTCGTTCCGTTTTCTCTCTATTACTTCGCCTCGTCCGACGTCGGGTGTCTGATTATTTAAATTGTTTTTAAATAATGTAATTTTTTTGTGCAACCAAGAATGATGCTGAATGAGCTAAAGCAGCAACATAAAACCCAAAACTAAAACAAAAAAAAAACCATTAACAAAACGCTTCTCACAGGCATAACTTACAGATTTGCGTTCTGTACCGTGCAGCCATTTCCCAGCCAAGTAGCAAAGGCTTCCATTGAGGTAAAGAAATAAACAGCAAAAGTCGAAGCTAAAATCATAAAGGAAATCGTCCGCCCGGTACGTTCGCTCGGTGGATTGCAGGTACGAACCAGGGCTGCATCTTGATGCCGATGCACCGTTAATTAGCGAACGGATTCTTGTATTACGATCTTCGGGAGATGGGGTAAAGAAATAAACAGCAAAAGTCGAAGCTAAAATCATAAAGGAAATCGTCCGCCCGGTACGTTCGCTCGGTGGATTGCAGGTACGAACCAGGGCTGCATCTTGATGCCGATGCACCGTTAATTAGCGAACGGATTCTTGTATTACGATCTTCGGGAGATGGAGATTGTTTTTAACCTCGTTTTTTTGCCCACTATTCGCCCTCCGAAACGATCGCTGGTCGGTTCTTTGGTATGTATCGACCGGGCCCGGGTGGCTGTTGGCGCTCGATTTAGACGGTTTAGGCTTCCGAATGTTCCGAACGTAGATAGTCACGTTTCCAGGCTCAATAAAATATCGATTATATCGGGGCTAAGCTGGTAGCTGTAGCGGTTGTTGCTGTTGTTCTGTTGTTTTTTAATTTCACTTTTTGCTTCATCGTGTTTGTTCCCTTTCGGTTTTTACCAGATACGAAATAAGGTTGGTGCAAGTTCCCAGGCAAATTATGTAGAGTTGGTAGATAGGTTGGTGTTTTTGTTAAATGTTTCTCTTTCTCTCACTCTCTTTAATGGAGCGAAATAGCTACTGATAGAAGTTGTAGAAACGACATGATCTAATTATTGACACAGCGAGGCAACAGATGATCAAGATACGATTGTTATCCCGATGTGGTCTATCATTTTGTGTCTGTTAAAGAACAAGCTCCACTATTTCTTCTCATTTGCATTGTATTTTTAAGTTGTAGTTTTTTTTCACAAATTCATTATATTGTAGATTTTTTCCTGATCAATTGGTTATTGAATGTTTTCTTTTCACGTTAGCTTATATTTAGTGTTATTTAAACTATTTTTTTAACAAATGGAATAATAAATATAATACGACGTGCTCAAAAATCCAAGTTAGCACTTTGGAAACTTTATTCTAAATCATTCCTTTCCAAAACGACCAAACGGCTCATAATATGAAGCCCGAACAGATTAACACGCTCAACAAGCATCGACCAACAAGCTACCACCAATCACAACACAGCGGCTGAATGATTCGGTATGAATGAACCTAACCGTTTTCCATTATTATGCAAATCGCAAATCATAAGCCAGATGAACCGAAACTGAAAACGTACCGGCCCGACCGTCGAAATAGTTGTATACATAATGATTGCATGTGAAATATGGGTAGCTGACTGAATTATGACACAAAATCCTCCCGACAGTTTATGTCCGAGCATCTGAAACGGGAAAGGCGGGTTGAAGAGAGACGAGTAGTAGTAGGGTGGGTCACAAAACTAATTTGCTTTTCCGATTGTTGTCGGCTATCTTAATGGGTCCTTGAAAATCAGTTCCCCCAAGAGATAAGGATGCAATAACTTCCCGGCTTATGATGTTTTTACTATGAATTAGAGAGAGAAACAAACCGAATGTTTGTTCAGGCCGCACTGGCACAACGTTCCACGGTTCCTCAATTTTATTATTATTAAAGCGTTTATTAAAGCGTCGATTAACATATTAATTGTGAGTTTATGCTGTATCGTGTGCGATACAAGGCGATAGGCACAGCAGGTAGACGGGAATGTAGGCCAGCAAGGAAGTGCAGTAAATGGTGAGCAATCAATTTATTATTATGGTTATTATTGTTTTTCTTTCCACGAGCCATCCCTAACAAAAATGGAAGAGAAACACCAAATACAATCCGTTTCCACTCTCTAAAGTTCACGGAATGTCAAATTTCATTAATCAGATGTAAAGCAGAGTTCGTTGTTGGAAAGCGTTGCGGAAGTTTGTTTTGTTTCTTCTCCTCATGAGAGAAATTTCTTACACCTTACTGACCTTTTCGCCATACTTTAGCGTTCGCGGCAAGGAAAAAAAAGGCTTAAAACAATTTTTCACCCGTCCTTAACCTTTAGCGCATACTGCCGTACCGCTTCCCAACCGAGAAGAATCGAAAGCGGATGAACTTAAAAGTGCAATAAATGGTTTTCGGTATTTAAGTATGGAGCGTTATGTTTTTCTTCCTTCACTTTCCGGGGCGCGCGCGCTCGCAATTCAACGTACACGGTGGTTTGTGAACTTTCTGTAAAACCACGCTGGAACCCACGCGATCGATTCGGTATGAATGAACCTAACCGTTTTCCATTATTATGCAAATCGCAAATCATAAGCCAGATGAACCGAAACTGAAAACGTACCGGCCCGACCGTCGAAATAGTTGTATACATAATGATTGCATGTGAAATATGGGTAGCTGACTGAATTATGACACAAAATCCTCCCGACAGTTTATGTCCGAGCATCTGAAACGGGAAAGGCGGGTTGAAGAGAGACGAGTAGTAGTAGGGTGGGTCACAAAACTAATTTGCTTTTCCGATTGTTGTCGGCTATCTTAATGGGTCCTTGAAAATCAGTTCCCCCAAGAGATAAGGATGCAATAACTTCCCGGCTTATGATGTTTTTACTATGAATTAGAGAGAGAAACAAACCGAATGTTTGTTCAGGCCGCACTGGCACAACGTTCCACGGTTCCACAATTTTATTATTATTAAAGCGATTATTAAAGCGTCGATTAACATATTAATTGTGAGTTTATGCTGTATCGTGTGCGATACAAGGCGATAGGCACAGCAGGTAGACGGGAATGTAGGCCAGCAAGGAAGTGCAGTAAATGGTGAGCAATCAATTTATTATTATGGTTATTATTGTTTTTCTTTCCACGAGCCATCCCTAACAAAAATGGAAGAGAAACACCAAATACAATCCGTTTCCACTCTCTAAAGTTCACGGAATGTCAAATTTCATTAATCAGATGTAAAGCAGAGTTCGTTGTTGGAAAGCGTTGCGGAAGTTTGTTTTGTTTCTTCTCCTCATGAGAGAAATTTCTTACACCTTACTGACCTTTTCGCCATACTTTAGCGTTCGCGGCAAGGAAAAAAAAGGCTTAAAACAATTTTTCACCCGTCCTTAACCTTTAGCGCATACTGCCGTACCGCTTCCCAACCGAGAAGAATCGAAAGCGGATGAACTTAAAAGTGCAATAAATGGTTTTCGGTATTTAAGTATGGAGCGTTATGTTTTTCTTCCTTCACTTTCCGGGGCGCGCGCGCTCGCAATTCAACGTACACGGTGGTTTGTGAACTTTCTGTAAAACCACGCTGGAACCCACGCGATCGGATGCTTAAATTACCAAATTGACTGTCAATTAAAACTCGGCGTGCTCGGCACGGCGGAAGCGTGTGGAGAGCGCGCGCGAGGGAAAAAGCAGCACGATGGACGCGCGAGTTCCAAAAACAAATTAAAGATCGATTAGCGATACAATCACCTAATAGCTTCATTAATTAGCATAACGATGGTATCAATACCGAAGTGGACTGATGTCCATGCATCTTATGGCGATTCGGTCGTGTAAGTGTTCGTTTTTTGTTCGAAGAAGAAGAATTGCTATTTCATCTTCTTGCGTCCAGTCCACTACTCCGCGGGAGCTTTAAGTTTTAAGTACCGATTTTTGGTGGAGTAGGCGTTAAAAAAATGTGCCCCCTTGGCGCAACTCTCGTGCTGGCCCGTTTTTGGACATGATCGAATCAGGTTTTAAGCGGCCGAAAGGTTGGTTGCAATCCCGCACATAATTGGTCGTTAACGTTCACCTACCAGGAACGTGTAACGGAATGGCTCACGAACCATCTCTCCCATCGGCAAACCACTCGGAGCTAATAATGATGGAATCGATGCATGGGAAATAGTTGACATTCCGAACGATTGGCGGTTGGCCTTCTTTTATTTTCGCATTCGAAGATGGATGGGATATGTGAGTGTGAGGACCAGATGGTGAAAAAACAGCGCTTTACCAGTAGCCCCGGTTCATCCCCGGTGCAGGACAGTTCATGGTTAGTGGAGAACGCCGGGTGGTAAGAAAGATATTCACCCCAACAAGACAGCTGCAATGATTAATGAGAGGCGTACTTCAGTTGCAAACCACCATTGATCTTTGCACTTTGCTGCTTAAAAGCTGGTAACGGTTGGAGAGCTTTTTTGCTTCGGAAGAAGTTGCTCTAAATGGTTGGAAATGCGACAAGTTTGTCACTGTGAGCAGCATCAATCAATTTACACCCAGAATGGTTGGTGTTCTGGTGCGCTATTTCTTCTTCTTCTTCTTCCTTGGCACTACAACCTCGTGAAGTCTTGGCCTGCCAGCTATTGCTAGCTTTCTGTGACTTATTTGTACCCGTAGCTGAATAGTCAGTCCTGCGTACGGGGAGGCGGTCCGCCGGGATTCGAACCCCGGTCCTGCCGTGTGAAGACCGGCGCCGCTATCGAAAACACCACCGGGCCGGCGCTATTTCAAGAGCACCGAAAAAAAGTCGGAATACTGTCACAGATAATGCTGTTGGAGCTGAGGGAATCGGTAACAGTAAGCATTGTCAAACAATGCTTCTGTCCGAGTACTTTAGTTGCTTTCTCTATTTTGGGAACCATCCATCATCATGTGGTTCTAGGATTCTGAGCGGGGATTTTGAGCTTCCTTTCGTAGGTCCTCTTTAGTCTGACAATATGACAACTATTCTGTACAACTGCTAGAAGACCCGTCAACACTTTCCAGTTATAAATGTCACTCGAAAACGCTGCTTCAACACAGACCAAGCAATGCTTAAGCTTTTAATCCCCCATTGCTCCATTGAGCCTTTTTAAACGAAGCTGCTCTTAAAGCTTGTATCCAAACCACTTCGCACCTCAATCGCCTGTTTGGGGAACTGTTAATCAAAGGCTTCATCAAGGCATTACAATTCCCGCATTAGACGCCTTAGAGCGTCGTCGGTTAATAGACTACGAATTCTTCCATTGCCGGGCTGTGATCATCCGCGTTTGATTGTAATGATGCCGGTCGGGTGGGTAATTTATGCTCCACACATACACACACATACACATATGAGCCGGTGAATGACTAGAATTAACCTTACCCAGTAGTGTGTCTTCTGCGTCCCGTGCTCTGCGATTCCTAATACATCTCACTGTGGCTGCATGTGGCTCTGGAACGGCTTCAGATTCCAAACATAACTCGACGCACGAGAATGCGTGATGGTGGTTGGTTGCGTGTGTGTTATATGGGCTGGATAAACCTGGGAAAAGAGCGCGAATGGAGAAAGGCGAAGAGGAACAGATAAGCAACATTTCCAACAATCAACTCTGTATCGTTACGATTGCGTGAGGAAGCGAATGGGAGGATTGAGCAAACGGTGAACCGAAGAAGAATGCACGTCATTTGTGTTTACATAAGATTTGTACGCTGCTTTCGGCGGTGATCTTTTCACGCAAGTTTGGTGCCGGAAGGTGCGGCTGGTGCCGTGTATGATGGCGTGCAAGTCATGGCGTTTGAAGCCATTTAGATGGAAGCTTACGTCACACACCGTTTCAGCCGTGCGTTATTGAAGAGCAATCAGTGTAGTGCGAAGCTGTGCGGAATATTTAGTCGCGAGTTTCTTATTCATGAAAACTCGAGCAGAATGTATACGGGTGTTTCTGAAGAATCCGTATAGTTATCTGGCTAAAATCATTAACAATAAACGAAGGAGCTCTAATACCTTTTTGAAGAATCAATTTGATTTTGATTATCCAAACTCTCGCAAGTTCATGCTGCTATAAGATCGCTATAAACTCTCGCCTCGTAAATCCACGTGTAACAGAACACATTCAGCACATGTCAGGCTTATGCCTCAGCCAAACACTGTGCTTCAATTTCATTGTCGCTCCACATCATCAAGCAGCCGCTATCTTGAATCTAGCTAGTACATCCTCGTAATCGAAACTGTACCGTAAAGCTGACCGAAATTTCATCCCTGCCTTCTAACGAACTTACCAACTCCAAGGGTACCGATACAAGCGGAAGAAAATGCGCAAGTAATGCAGTTCGCCCGGAACTAAGGAACAAAGCAAAAGCAAAAAACCGGCAAACCAACATAAGTAAACCAATAAAAAAGCCACTACACACTACCTCCAACATACCATTTCATCGATAGCGATCGGCGGTACATGGTTCATAAAATGTTTATGGTGGTCCCATATATCATTCGCCATCATATGGGCCGTAGTTGGAGTTGGAGTTGGGTTTTCTTTATTATTTTTTTAGGGCAATAGGCGACCATGGCATGTCCTGTACGTGGTGCGGTTTCCCATGTGCAACATATCCTCAATTTGCCAGGGCACGCTCAATTTTCTTTTCCTTCGCGCCCCGTTCGGCCGAATGTAGCCACAAACCGTGCCTGGCTGTCCGTGGCAGCCAGATTTCCCGGAAGTGACCGATAATGCTACTGAGTTTGGGTTGGTGAAGGAGCGGCTTTTAGTGAGACATTCATTTGATATTGCATTGAGAATGCTCGTGTTAGCTTATGAAAGGGAGACTTGATAAGGGACAGGACTTTTACCTTGATTTATTGTTCAATTTGGTTCAAGAATTTCGCGTTGATATTTATGCTGCTCTTATGGTTTTATATTTTTGTATGTCTTCTTCAAATACATTTTTAAAATATAATAAATTTTTGAAACTTTCTCACAAACTTATCACTGAAGTCATCAAGTTTTCCCTCCACCAAATAACTGTCCACGGGACCTTGCCGGTTCAAGACTCTGATTACTCTATTGTGGTTCCATTGAACCAAACGAAATAAATTTTATAGTATTACATTGAAACCGTCCGCGTTGTAGGCGCTCCATTTCCTCATCTCTTCCACCCCTCTTCCTCACCTATCTCTCCTCAGCCGTTCAACAGAAAGCGCATTAGTTTCGATTGGTCGGAAATGGACCACGAAAATCCTCGCTTTCCCGGGAGGGAAAGTGGTGATCCACAGCGCCAAAAAAAAAAACAAAATCACTCATCCTGCATCCTTCAGGGCCTTCAGGCCAGTGTCGCCCAACAGTCAGGGTCAAACAATTGGCATGCAATCGTCCATGCGACGGCATCCATCGCAACGGCCGATTGAAAGCTACGATGCGGAGGCCACCGGGGGGTTTTAGGCTTTGGATTTATGTTCCAAGTGGATTTCTTATTTCTCCAAAAACCGTCGTCCGCATCATGGGCACGAACCGATTGGCACAACGAGCTTCATGCGTCCATGGCGTGAGCCCATCCGCCATGGATATGGGCACAAGGTTTGTGAGTGAGTTGTTGTTAGTGCCTTTGTGTGTGTGTCTCGTTTGTGTAACTTCCTTTTTGGACAGAGTTCACCACGCAACGGGGGTACTATTTTCTTTCAACCCCTTCAACCCAATGTCGATCGATGGCCGATGGCTTTGATTCAACAGTAATCTGCAAACATAAACCACCGTCACCATCAGCATCACGGGCGCCCGTAGGGGTGGGGTCCCGTGGTCGTATCCATTGGATTTGTGACCTTCAGCGCGCTCTCTACGCGAGATGATGGTGGTGGGCTGTTTGTTCGGGATCAGGCCAGATTGATGGATGGTCGATTTTCACGCCCTGCGGATAGTTTGTAGCGTTGTAGCGGTTGGCTGGAGTGAGGTTCAATCGCGAATGATTTTCCTTGAACTTGATAAAGTGGCAGACCACGGCTTAAAAGATGCTGTGGTACAGATGATACAAATCTTCCGTTGGCAAGATGTGGTTTGATTGAAGGTTATAGGACGCTACGTTTAATCTCGTTGCATTTTTGCTTTAACCACAAACAGTGTTTTTTTTGTTGGTATTTCATGCTTGTTATGCACAATATGTTAATATTCAATTAACAATGCCCAAAACCTTATTCATTAAAATAAAGACTTTTGTTTGAGGAAAATAGAGTTAATCAATTATAGAAACAGTTTCGTGCAGTTCTGACGCTTATTTGTTCAGTCAATCTTGAGTGGTATCGAGAAAATTGGATAAAGTTTAGTTTTTCCTGGTTTACAGAGAGTTTACAGATACAAACTTAGAAGCACAAAGTCTCTAACCAAACTAACAAACTAACCAACACATGATTTGGAACTTATTTCTCTTTTATTATGTATCATATTTTACGCAAGAACGGACTTTCCAGCTTCGAGTAAAACTGCCACACAAATCCAGGTGGAGACATCTCAAGGTTGTACCAAATAGTAATAATTAGTAGAAGTAGCGCAATTCAACTTAGATTCATTAAAACGCTTGTCACTGCCTATGTCTGTCTACAAATTATGGGCATTATTATAGCAATGATGAGCCCTTTTACATGACTTACTCAACCGAATAATGAATAAACCATCTCATACCGTTTATGTGTGTTGTTTAGAACAAATAAATAAGAAAATTTTTGCTAAGGAATGACTTACGTTTTTCCTAATGATATTTGTGTCTAAGCCAAAAGGTATGCCAATGTGCAAAACATAACATCATTTTAAGAGAAACCTCGAAGAGAAATAGAAGCTGATAAAAAAATTTCAAAAAGTAAATGACTATGAAAAGAGAGCAGCTCTAAGTCTTTACATACAAAAAACACTGGTAAAATAAATTGGTGTGCAAAGAATTGTAAACTCGTTGAAAGACGAATAAATTTGAAAGTGTAAATTATTAAAAAAGATATTACCTGTGAATAAAAGCATCAAAAGTTCAACCCACTGTAAATCTATTACAGAAACTTTACAACTTTTACACACATAATACATAACATATTCAATGCTTCGTAAATTACTTTTTAAAATTATTATCTTTCCCTTAGACATCAGGAAATGTTTAAAATTTCACAGCCAATTAAAAACAATATGCTTCTTCTTGTTGCCGGTTATTTTCATTTGCTGGCAATAAAATTATGACAAAACCGTCTATAAATCACCCCCAGCCTTTCAATAACACGCACACATGACGGCAAGAGGGTCAATCTGGTCAGATCCGGTCATAAATATAGAGCAACACAAAGGAAAAGGATGCTTCACCATGTTTCTTCTAGGGGGGTTTTAGGACCCCATCGTGAGCTTATTTTATCACAGTGTACCGTACATCGTCGTTTACCTTTTATAGCTTGTCAAGCTGCTGTTGCGTGTTTTACCGACCTCTTCATTGCCTTGTAAAGGGAAGTGAGTTTGGTGAAGGTGTGGCGGTTTGATTTTACCGCTTACTTCCAAAATATGGTTCAAAACGACCGGTACGCACCGCACCAGCATTCAGTTTAGTGAAGGGAGGCTGTGATTTTCCTTTCATCTGTTTTACACGACAGTACAGAACCCAACTCCATTCCGTTCCAGGGATGCCGGACTCCCGGGCAAATGTTTGGAAAAGGAACGTACGTATTGTCCGTGTGTCGCATGGGAAAGGTTTGTAATCTGGGCTGTGTGTGTTTCTTTTTTTTGGTAATGAACGTTACCTTCGTGACATGTCAAATGCAGCGTAGCTATATTGGGGGCCTATTTTGTACTGTAAGGGAAAGAAAAAAAAAACAACAAACCCGGAGGTCATACCATTCTGGGTGGCTGTGTGATAGCTATACCACTCCCAGCTCTGTTACTGCGAAGTAAAAATCCGACAGAGGACTTGACTATTGAAATGAACGTTTACTTTTTTCCCCCAGTGATCGATCCCATCCGTCCGCTGCATCCGTATCCGTGTGGATACATGTCGAGTGCTTAGAATGTGTGTGTGTGTGTGCGTGTTGAGTACCAATCAGTTCAGGTGAGTCCTTGTAATACTTGCGCCAACGGAAGGGCCAACGAGGGACCGAGTGGACGTGCGTATGTTTGGAATGGATGTTATGTTCAAGATCGTTTTTACTATCGATTGGTCACCGATTGAACGATGGCCCTTGACAGTGTCGATTGCCGCCTCTCACTTTATACGGAGAGGAGGGTTTTGATTGAAAAATCTTGTCGTTCCATTCCAACACGGTGCGCTTACGGGCTCCATTGCACAATAAACTTAACTGCTGCACACTTCACATTATGTAGAGCGCTTCAGAGAAAACATTTACATGTTTAATTAATAGAGCACCAGTGGCAGACGCTCGTTTGATGTTTGCTTTATTTTTGTCGCTCGAAACAAGCCTTCCATTGTCAGTTGTATCCGATTTGGGATGAATATAAATACGAAAACAGCTAGAAAATGCCAGCCCATTACAACGATTATTTTCCGCCAGCTTTCGGCGACCCACACAGCCAATGCATTATTCAATACGGTGCTGACGGCGAGCAGTGAGCTTTTTGGCAGCTAGCACTGGCATCCCCGTGCTGTGCTAAACGCTTAATTATTCGAGACGAGATTAGCCGATATGATGCTGCGCAACCGGCGGACAACGTGGTTTGGTGCGTGACACCATCAATCATTGTGCTGATTTCTTCCCTGCCGAACGTCGCGCTCCACGCAAAACATTAATCCTGAAGACACAGAAACGGCGATGTGTTTCGTGTGTTTAGTTCTGCACGTCAGTTTCGCTTTTCGGCTGCGGGTTGTATTAAAACGAAATAAAAAGGGAACGCAATACACACAAGAAAAAACAGCAACAACTGTGCAAAGTTAAGCCGACGATCTAAATGCTTTCCGTGATGCTCTGGTTAGTGGAGCGAACGGGAAGCGATTAACCTAAAACGGCCGTTCCTAAATGTATGACCCGCTCGGTGGCGCCCGGTTGGTTTAAATGTTGGCGCGATTAAATGCGTACACGAAAGATGATTTATTTTTGTGTGGGTTTTTGTTTTGTTTCATATTGTTTCTAGTGCGAATGAAAGATTTGGGAGTACATTTCGTAACGAGTAAAAATCGGAGAAAAATATATTCATCATTGTTGTTTGAAGTTCATGTTTTCCGATGGTTCGGTTATCATTTTAAAGGAAGCCTCAAAACTCATCTTTCGTCACATTTTCGACATCAGTCCTCACGGTGCCTGATGATTATTAAACATAAAATATACGAAAACATGCTAAAATTGATAATTTTTCTTAGAAAATTTGTTTTTCGGATGAATTTTTGGCTTCAACCTTTATTTAAGTACGCAATTCACTGAGCTCTTCTTCAAGAAAGCTCGATATCATCAGCGAAATGCCAGTACATATAATGAATTTCTCGTTCAGCAACCTTATGTAGCATTCGAGCAGTCTTGTGCATAAAATTTTGTATGCATTAAACTCATACTTGGCGTTCTCTACGCCCCATTACTTCGATTACTTGATTTTGTATTTCTCATTTCCATTTTTCATTCCTTTTACCAAAGATAAGCGTACGTCAAATCAGCCAAACAATAGCAAACAGACAACTCAAACTAGATCAATTTTTCACTCCCCGAAAATCACCTTCTCAGCACGATCGTCAAAGGTGAAAGAAATGGTACGAAGAAATGTCAAGTAAAAACTCTCGATCCGATCAACCATTTCGTTGTAGGTTAGTGTAAAGGGCGGACCGAATAATACCGATAAAAGAGACCAAAAGAAAAACGTGATGATGTTTATCAGCAGGCGGAACACTTACATAAACTATTTCATCATTTTAGACATTCATGATTCTCTGTTCCGAGCACGGAGTGATGTGTAATGTTGAAAGCAACGGTGGTAAATGGAGAAGTTTAACTTTAACTAACTTGTCACAGCAGCTTATCCGGCGAGCAGGAAAGGGTTTAAAACGAAACATAGTTTCAACTTTGGTTGGCTTTGGTTCAAAATATTTAAGGGGACACCCTTTCTTGTTTGAGATATGATAGACAAGGTGGCCGGGAATGGAAAGCCCGATCGATCAAGATGTTACCGCGATTGGGGAGCACGATTGTTGACACATTTCAGCCTCAATTACATGCATCTAATTGAAAGGTTTGTATCCCATTTCTTGTTTTGCTCTCCTTCTTTGACTGTTTCGTTTGATCGGATCCGATCGGTGATATAGGTTGGCCACACAGCTATCGTTTCGATTTCAATGCGCGCGATAGGAAAGGCGCCTTTCGGCGCTTGGCCTTTGTTCGCTTCCAACCCTGGACCGGCCATTGGCAGATTGGATGCAATCGAATGCAGCTGTAACCTACCCGCCCCAAAGGGTTCTGACGCTGTCTAATGGTAAGAAAATACACATGAACTAAGCGGTGGGATAAATATGACCGCATTCCAAAATCGAAAGCTTTCACTCAAATTAAAACTAGTCCATCGGTATGTCTTAGCATTGTACGGGTTGATATTTGTTTCGTGTATGTGTCATTACACCAGGTAGGGTCCTTTATGTGCACCCAGCACAATGGTGCATTTAAACGTGCTAATTACAAATGGCGGCGACAGACAGGCTTAGGTGTTATTATGGTGTTGTGCAGATTAATGCGACCGACGGAATCGGAATTGCGATATGAGGAGCTGACGATTTTCCGCATTTATATGCGGTGCAGTTGCCAACAGGTTCCGACACTTGTGCGCGTCGCCATTCGCCGACTTGGTACACGTCGACAGCAGCAAGGTGCAGGCAGTGCCGTCGATGCAAACACTCCTTCAAGGGTTAGCGCTTAGGAGATGCAATTAGGCTTCTCGTACCAGTCACGTCATTGCCAAGTTTGCGCGCCATGGAATCGGACCTGATTTAATTATAATGTACCTTTTAGCGGAGTGACTAGCAGCTAGGAAGGATTTCTATGCCGAAGACATAGAGCTGTGGAACGGAATGTGAGTATGCATTTATGTTGAGTATCTTGCTTAGTTCGTGAATGTGGTTAGGAGAAATTTAATAAGTTAGACATAGTGAGCGAAATATATAATTGGGGATACTAATTTGAATTAGGTAATATTCTCAGTTAATGCATAAAGTTTTATAGATTAAGGATTCTCAAAATTCTCGTACAAAAAAATAAATCATTAAAAAATGGCCACCTACAACTACGTATAAAAGTGCTTCCACAGAAAGTCGACATTAGTCGACATAAAAGAGGTGCAGAGCACTTTTAATCTTCTAATAAAAACATCCGGGTGTCTGCAGCAGTCATTTATTTTACATTTAATAGACTACTGACAGTGTTTCACAAAATCCAATGCTTAAATTGACGTAATCATCACAATTAGACTAATTGTAGCGCACACACCAAAACCAAAACAATAAACCATCCTGCTACATAATTAAACTCAACTTTCTTTGTCGATTCGGTAACGGCACAGCTATTATCTGCCACACTGACGCAATCGTTTCCCATTGACTCCCGCGACTGGTCCGTCGTTTGCTAATAATGAGGTGATGATTTATGCTCTCGAGCAAACGTTCCGCCACACCAACCCAAGCGTCAGCCCAAGCTCTAAGTCAACCGGTGCGAGAGAAAATTTGCGGAAGACAAGTGATGAAGGACAAACACTGGGAATGGAAAAGCTGGTGCTAAAAACTGCTCACACACAACCCGCATGTGTGCTTGTGTGTGTTTGTTGTAGCGGCGCGATGAAGTGGCTCATGATTAAGCAGTTATGCCGCCGATCGGACTCGCTTCTCTAGCGCGTTATGTTTTTGCATAACTACAACCCCGGGAGCATTAATCTTGTCGCCTTGCGCTAGCGTGTGTGTGTGTGCGCGCGCCCTAAAGCGGTGCTCACGCGTCATCGTCTACCAAATGGTTTGTGGACTCATTTTCTTTTCATCTATCAAAGTTTGTGTTGAGTGGTTTTGGGGTTTGGGTGCAGAAGTTGTTGATCGCTTTGATAGGAATCATTTGTTCTACGTGCGTGTTTCTCTGGTTCTGTCTGGCGGTTCGTAATGTACACACCACGTGCTAGGAAGCGTCGAGATTGATGAAGTGTTTCCGATGGTTGGATCGAATTTATTGTAATGGCAAATAATGTTCTCCAGTGTAGTTTCGATAATGGAAATAGTATGTAAATATGGTACAACGGAAAGCCCTGTGGGAAGTTGGGAGGCTCCTTAAGAAAGCTATTAGCCGTTAAAGCAGTAAAGTAAATACTGTTGCTAACGATCTTGCTGTGTCAGCAGGTAGCTCAGCTAACGAACCCGACGCGCTCATCATAGAACAGCCATAATGCATAAATCTTGTTGCACTTTAACGGCCAACCGTGTGCTGGTGCTTCTCAAACGATTGTCAGAAACAGGTTGTACTTTTGTGGCGTTGAAAGCACAAACATTGGTTTGATCAACCTTCCCAATACAGGTCCTTTAAAAACGGTGAAACATCATTCTACACATGTAATGGAATTAAATTTTAAAGTTCTTTGTTCGTTCGTACCACTAACAACTCCTCCAAATTCGATTAGTTTTTTGTTCTGTACACACTTGAGAATTAAATGAAAATCGTGCATCGTCCGGTCGTGATTTCCTGCTCAAAATTCTTCACGTACAAGTGACCATCTGGTGCCAGAAATACCAGAGCAAACGCGACGCTACGAATCCAAAGCCCACCGCCACTGCCTACAGCCACCTGAAAAAAAAACCGTGGGATGAACAACTTCCCACCAGCGCAGTACATTTTATTCGAACCTTCCATTTCGATTGGCTCGCGCCATTGGCACCGGTTTCGAGATTGCAGTTCTGGCAATCTGGCAGACACCTTCTCTTTCAACCCACGGCACAGATCGCGATCGCGAGGTCTTTTCTAACTCTCGGCGCATTTCAACGATCGCGCTTGATCCGCTCCAAAGCCATATCTAATGACATTTCGAACGACCTTCGGGCAGAGGAATTTCCTCACGCTCCGAATCTCTAACGACGCGCGCACGCCATACCTGGTGGAACGTGTGTGGTGGGGCGAACGGTAGGCACACAGTCACAGGCGAAACAGCACAAAAGCCGGAGGTTCTGACGGTGTAGTCGCTTGGAACCTGCTGCTTAGATATCCCGGTGTCTAGACGTACGCTTCGAACCAATCGACGTTGGTTGGTTGGGGTTGCGAAAAAAAAGCCTAACACGAGCCTAATAAATTGTTTCACTCTGTCCGCTGCTGGGTTGAGATTGTTCAGCTGGCTAAAGGTGTTAGATCACGTCCACAAACACACACACACACATGACAGAGCAGTTAATGCGTAGGTTTCGAATGACACTGTGTGTGCAGGCGGGAAACAAATAAAAAGAATTATTGCTGCTAACAACAGTCGCTGGTCAGTGCGGAGCTTTTTTTTCTCGGTATTTGTGTGCGCCTATATGCAAAAAAAACCTGATCAACGTGCCATTTATTATGAAAGGAGCACCTTGTTCTCGTCAAGATGAACAAGATCCGTCTTCCAGGTGTTTGTGTGAGCGCACACTGTGGATTAGTCGAGGGAGCAATCAATGCCACCGTGGTGCAGGTACCTGTAATAATACATCTCTGATGCACCACCATTTTATTGCAGGGCAGAAGCACCTTTGAGCTGATCTTTGTAATTCCATTCTAATTGGGGAGTGTGCTGCACGGTTTTGGGCCAGACCAATCAATTTTCTGTTTATATAAGCGCTCGGTTTCGTGAGTTTTGTTTCACTCCGGATGATTGCTTCTTTGGGCGGGAAAGTGATCTAGATGAACTTTCACTTTTTGCAGCATGCATTTAACATTGAACTTTGTGTGTTTCTGTTTTGTGTTGCTGTTCACTGTTTGTTTTCACGATTATGAAACTAAATTTTAACTGTTTTTGTTTGTCTTTTGTGGAAAATGCTTTTAAAAAGTGAGACATTTTATGAGGAGATTTCTTTTGAGTAAATAAGTACCAAAATTCAATCATTTTTACTCGGAAAAAGTCAGTTAAACAAAACTCTAGTACAATTATTTAATAGCTTTGAATCAAAAAGATAAATAACTAAACCAATACATTAAATAATGCAAATGAAACAATATATTGCTTAAGATACAGGTGAAGTGAATAAGTTTGTTGAAAATATTCATTAAGTTTAGCTCCTTTATGTGTGTATTCATTCCTCATGGTTTTAATAATATGTTTGATTATTTTATTTATGGGGGCGGCCCGGTGGTGTATTCGATAGCGGCGCCGGTCTTCACACGGCAGGACCGGGGTTCGAATCCCGGCGGACCGCCTCCCCGTACGCAGGACTGACTATTCAGCTACGGGTAAAAATCTAAGTCACAGAGAGCTAGTAATAGCAGGCCAAGACCTCACGAGGTTGTAGTGCCAAGGAAGAAGAAGAATTTTATTTATTCTTGTTTGACGTTTTTTAAGCTTTATTATGTGTCTTGTCTTCTGTTGTTTTCTGAATTTATTTTTTACTTATACTTTTTGTTGGATGGCCAGTTTAAAAGGTAATGTAATGTAAAGGTATGTAATATGCAATAACAGTTTTGCTTAGTAAATTTATTTTCATTTATTAAAATTGAATTATTTGTTCAATTGTAAAGTGTATTTAAAAAAATGACTTAAGGATGCATAATCAAACATCTTAAAGACACAATAATTCGATAAAGCAATGAAAAATTATATCCAGCATAAACAAACACTTTATTTATGTAAAATGAAGAGAGTGTTTGATGATTAAATAAATTTTCATGAGCCATCTATTTTTTGTCTTGTTGTTAACACAAAACAGTGTACGAAAAATAAGAATTTCTTTTTAATTTACAACTTCATAAGAAATAGCGTGTTTCTTGATAGAACCTGCATTATAAATGTTGTGTATAGCTGTCATTTGCACTTTTTTTTAATTACTTCTATTTGGTTTGATAGTACGCATTAATTCATATCGATTTTATTCGATCTGTTAAAATGATTATCTGTTTTCGATATGACTAACAAACAATTACATCCTCACAGTACCATGTTTCACCAAGCTTATTTTAGTACCAATCACAAACTTTTACACGACATTATGACTCTTCGTTATTAAAAAAAACACTTAACATTATGTTACACAAAGCAGCATCTCGAGCTCTAAGAAATGCCATTTTCCCAACCATATTATCAATACCGTTTTCACTTTCCACTCACTCTACACGTTCGCTGTAGTCTAGTGCCGCATAGTAACATTCTTCCCGTTTCACTTTCTCGCGGAAAGATATCCCGAGATTGCAACAATAAGCAAACAATGAAATGGAGAAGGTAGGGTGGTGCGGTTGGAAATTCCACCGTACCGTACTCACACGTACAGCCTCCATCAGAACGAACCACCGTGAAAGGGAACGTGAAAAAAATGGTAACCAAACAACCAAACTTTGGTTCATTTTTCCCGCGACCAGATCGGGAAAGGATGGCTGCCACCGAGAGCCAAAGTGCAAACACCAAATGTGGAAATCGTGCCCGCGATACAGTTGGGGTGTACTTCGCCGGGACCGAGAGAGAGAGAGAGAGAGAGAGAGAGAGAGAGAGAGAGACAGAACGGTCGGGTGAACTAGATCAGACTAGAATCAGCTGGTACTGGAGGAACGCTTCATGGTGCGGTATCGATTACCGTTTGCGAGTCGTGATGTGGTACCGCGGTTGGTGTGGAATGCACATGTTACCAGTGCTCGTTACCTAGTTTTGCGTCGTAAACAGGCAGATCAAAGTAACGAATGTTGCTCTGCCCGTGGTTGCTCTCTTTCCACCCCCGTTTCTGCAGGAACATGGGTATGTTTGTTTTCCCGTACGACCATTTACAAGAAGATCAATAAGACTCTGTGTGGTTGAGTTCAAACGAGTGAAAAGAAAGACCGGCAAATGGACTGCAGAAAAGAAAAATTGAAAGCACAACTCGTTCGTGCGATGTTTGTAGTTAAAAACAAACAAAAAAAAGGCCTCTCCAAGAAGGTTTAGGATTACTGGGTCTTGGGAAGTCTTGGAACATGTCCAATGCAGCATACTTGTTGCAAGTTTAAGTACATACGACTGCAGTGTACACATGCGATAGACATCGCCCCAACGTGTGAAGGGGAAAGCGTTGTAGAAATTACACCGATAGGTCTAATATGCATCAGCAACAAGAACAGACACCACGGACAGACGGAAACGAGCCTGCACGTACCGTTAGGCGTCACACACGTAGACGAATGTTTTCTGCTTTATGTTTCTGCCCAGCACCAGGAAATATATATATGGAATGAAAATCTATACTCTGCCACTTTTCTTCACCTAGTTTTTGCGTACCTAGCTTTGGCGGTGGGATGCTGGGAAAGCTTTTCCACAAACACGTCGCTAATGTATGCAGGCAACATTGGAGACGATTAGATTAGGCGCAACGAACCTACCTAATCCCGGTACTCCGTGTGCGTGTGGGATGCGGATTAACTATTATATCCCTTCCCTCTTTTCCTTCCCTCCTTCCCTCCTTCTCCTCCTCCTCCTCTGCCCACACCTTCACTCTAGCTTCAAGAAGTAGGAGTACCCTGTTTCGGGTGAATGAGATTAGAAGATTGTCGCCTGCATAAAGGAGAACCTGTTTATTTTTTCCCTTTTTCCTACCTTCAACCCAACTCAACAATCCCGCCCGTCCGGTTCCCGGTTTGCAGTGATAAGTGCCCACCGGCTTAGTACAACTTTTACTTCAACTTTTCAAAACCCCCGTTTGCCACCCGCTTGCAGCGGTGCAGCGGTGTGGCAGAAGCGTACACAAAGCCTCTGTACATCGGATTGCAGTGCGCCCATCGCTCGATTCGTTCGGAAGCGACGGCAACTAGAAAAACCACTTTCGCGACGCTACAAAACGCAGCAGCAGCAGCAGCGACAGGAAAAATTGCTAGTACTACTTTCCGCCTTCATTTCCTTTTTTTTTTTGCTGGCGCGAATGCTTGCGCGCGCGCGCACCCGGTTGTTTGCATTGATGCGCACATCGCATCGAAGTTTTTCGTGTTAACGCCAAGCGACGAACCTCACGCGGGAAGAAGCGCTTTGGGAAAGGAATTTTGCCAATGGTTTGGCCGGTGATTTGTGGCACCACCGATTTGCTGACAGGGTGAAAAGAATTTTCCATTTATCATGGACGTTTGACAAGACTGGTGGTTTGAAGATTTGCAGCCCTCAAGGTACCGCAGCATCATTTCTAACCGCGCTCTCTCTCTCCTTCACGGATTATGTGCTGCATGTAACCTCGGTGGAATGTTTTTCTTTTTACGCCGGGGCGATGTCATCCCAGTAGAGAGTGTGAGTTTAAATTTGCATATTAACAAAAAAAGAAGCAACGGTACAAATTTAAATGAAAGTGCATGATCACACGCTGTCTTCGCGGGTTCATAATCATCCCGGCGTTTTTTTTTTGCTCTCTCTCCCCATTTTGGTTAACCCTTTGTAGCCAAATGTCACACTTACTCGCCGTGACGGCAGGACAAAACAAATGACCCTTGTAATGAGGGCGCCTCCAGCATGATACTATCGTGTTGATCTAGCAGAGGACGCCAAGGGAAACCTTCTAAACACTGTTCGGGGTTGCATGAAAGTAAAACCAACAACAGTCACGCGTTTCATGTGCATACATTAGTGTAGTGGCGTCTAGCATTTGTTGGCGTTGTTCACTTTCGTAGGCGATGAAGACGATTTAGGCGTTCCGTGTGTTTGCGGTGTGGTGTTTAGATGAGTCACCAGCGTCGGCTACTGTTTGGTTTCGCTTTTCGTGCTTCACTACGTAGAGTGAAAACAAAAACAAAGGTACGCGATCGTGTCGAATGGTGAGACGGGCTAAAGGTCCGCTTGGAAGGGTTTACTTTCGATTTTATAAAATGATCAGTTTTATGTTTTGCTTGTTTGTTTTTTGCTCCATATAATTGTATGAGATCCAAGGCAACATCCGAAGACATCAAACGTAGTCAAAATCAACTTCAATCTCAATATGTTGGATGTCTTCGTGAGTAAAACTAAACCGGTTCACGCACGCCTTCAATGTTTTCTTTTAAATGATCCACTGGCACTTTAGTTAGCAACCTTTTCAGGTTAATGAATGCCAGTTTACAAAAATTTTTGTTTTAATTTTTTGCTACTTTCTGCATAGATTACCTTGTAGAAAAACCTCATCAAATTGTTCTTCACGAAGAGCAAAATAAGGCGCAAAAGAACATAAATTGAAACACTTATTCAGAATATTTATCCAATCTGATGCCGAAGAATATGTCTCTACGTCTATTTAAATCATAAACTTAAAGAACAATAAATAGCTAATGCTTAACAATAGTAACATTTAAAACTTTGATATGTATTGAAAAGAGTTCTCACTCTTAAAGCCTTCCTTTCAAGAATCTGAATAAGTTGTTTCATGCTTGTGATTTCTAAACGAAATCAACTATATTTCTTATTTTCGTTAAAGATGTTAATTTTGACATATTTCTCTATTAAACCCACTGCAATTTTAAATTAAAATTAAAATTAAAAGCAAAAAAATCACGGAAGTATCTGTAAAGCAGTCGTTGACATCCATCCAAAACCCTACCCATAGTCATGATTAATGCAAGGCAATAATTTTTGGATCATTGTCAAAACAAGTCAACCAAACAAGTACACAGCACACAGCAAACAGGATTCAGCAATCTTGGTACGCCCAGGCAATAAACTTGGTCATGTTTGGTCCATATGGTTGAGTTGATCCGCTCCGCGTATTGAACCCGTAGTAGGCGTACATTCCGGATACAGAACCGTGTTGACACAACTTTGCGGAAAAAGACTCGTTTCTTTGGCTGCACGATCGATCGATCGATCGATCGCGTTGACTCGCATTAAACCTCGGTCCCCCTCCCCATCGTGCCACAGCCCGTCGTGGCCGGAATGAACTCTCAGCCAGTTCAATGACGTAAGCGATGGACATTTTAGTGCAAAAGTTTCACCCGATCCGATGATCATCCTGTGTCTGGAGGCTTATTTCATCGATTATTTGGTTCACCTTTTGTCGAGCCTTTTGTTGATCGCATTTTTTGGTAACATCAAACATTGTGGAGCACGATTGTGCAATAACGATCTTAAAAAGATCGCCGTTCAACCCCGCTGTTAACCCCTCTGGTTGTGGGGTGATTCGGGTGGATGTATATTTTTAGCGTCCATCAAGATTAAGTAATCTTCCGTTTCTGCCCAACTGATCGGCTGTTTGATTATTTTTTTTTTACCCGTACTTTTACCTACCACGCTCGTGATCCGGAATTGTGTTCAGTGAGAGCGTGGGGTTGTAGTGGTGGTGGTGGTGGTGGTACGGATAGTCGCACCATTTTTGGCAGTGAAGGAAACGCGAATTATTATGCACGATGATGACGCACACCGATTCGGCGACCGTTTTCTCGACGCTGGCAAACTTTGAAGAGGCGCTCATCAACTCCATCCCGATCAATTGCTGTCCTTCGATTGCCTCTCTGTACCCTTTTATGGTTTCGTTCAAGTGAAGCAGTGAATAAATTACAGCACGGAGGCAACAAAACAGAAAGAAATAGACACCACGGAAGCGGAAATCTAGCCACTTCTTAAGGGCACCAAGAGTCCGTGGCCGTGTTTCTGTCGTTGAAAGTGACAGAGCACTCGTTGTTCGAGATAGCCGGTCACGTGCTTCGGTAGTGTAGCAATTTGTTTTCCCAATCAAATAATCACCCTTAGAAGGGTTCTTTCGTACGAGCCGTCTGCGTCTCGTTTCGAACAGTCTCCGGAAGTCTCACAAGGGTGTAAAGTGTGAGCGCATAAATTATCTTCCAGCACGTGCGGGTCTTTAAACAAGTAGAAAAATGACAAATGGGGATGAGAAAAAAAAGGGAGCCCACACAAAGAGAGAGCATGAGATAGAGTAAGACAGAGTGAAGGGGAGAGCAGTATTAGCATCTCGAGTTGACCATTGTTTTACCCGCTTGTATCCATCCCATTGTACACGGAGAGGCCCTTGATGAAGGGTTGTTCTTGTACTGTTGCATAATGAAACAATAGAAACGCTGCACTATAGGACAAACAAGAACATATTGAGATAATTTTAACTTAAAGCGGAATTTAATTACATAATACTCTTAACTTATGATATAATTTAACATTTACTCTATTTAATTATTAATCATCACACATGGTGGTGACAATACGACGTAAAGCTGTCATTATGGAATAAATAAATAAATAAATATCATTCAATGAATAAATGTTTGTCTTTTTCTTAGCCCTTAAATTAAGAAATCAAATTGTTTCATCATAGTCTGCATAAGTTGCAATTTTTCATAAAATCGATACTTAAATATACAAGTATATTAAATAACGATCGCAAGTATGATTAAAAATAAATGTTTCAATTGCCTTTACAATTACAGTTTTTATTATCACGATTCAAAGCTAACTTAAAGCACCTTGCCACTTTACACATATGTTCAAAAATTAAAGGCCAAGTCAAACCTATCAATTTTAATGTTAATTTTGTTGTGTGTAATAGTTGTAATAATTGTAATAAAAACACAGTTAATATTTCTTTCGTTCACCATTAGTTTAGCGGTTACTTGACAACTTAAACATATCCTTGCTATAGAGTTTTTGTCGTAAATTTTGTAAC
The DNA here is from genome assembly GCA_002091835.1 of Anopheles maculatus. Taxonomy (NCBI): domain Eukaryota; kingdom Metazoa; phylum Arthropoda; class Insecta; order Diptera; family Culicidae; genus Anopheles; species Anopheles maculatus. The sequence continues at coordinate 184,788 of KZ061539.1, read as the reverse complement.
ATTTCCCAATCCTCCACTTCATTTGCATAATTTTAGAGTTTATGCTTTGCTTTAAAATAGAGCTTTTGATGTTACAGAATTGTACTTGATAGAAAGTCACAAAAATCGTTTCATAATCAACTGACGTTTACGGTAAAAGTAGTACAATTACCTTGAATTTATCGTAGCTGCATTACTTTATAAAGCTTTTGACCCTTTCTTGACTATAGTGCTAGAGGTAGGAAAAAGCTTGTTACACATTTTCACTGAAAACATAGCTGATCTCCCTCCAACTTTAGCAATGGAGGTTTGATAGATGACAGTAAACCGTGTGGCCCCTTCATACCCGCTACGGAACAATGGCATCGATAATGAAAATTATAATGCGGTCCAAGCCCGGTAAACGATGTCCACTTGCATAAAACGGTGCAAAACGGTAGTAGCGGTGGTGGTGCTGCTGAAGTTAAACTGAATTAATGCCACTCTCGGCCCTTACATGTTTCAATCGGACAGCCGAGCCACTCCGCGCATTTAGTCGGTCAGTATTAAGAACAACGCTTTATTAAGGGCTTAAACTTTTAGACGCAAACGATCCGAGCGGTAAAGGTAGGTTTTGATGGGGTAGCGTTTTTATTGTTAATTAAAGAAAATGTGTTACTGTCTGGGACAAAATCACAACGGTATGTGCTTCACCTGTGTGTGCTTAAGGTCCGTATAGTGGTATGGGGCGAACGAGGGATGACAACGGTTGCCCGGGTATTATGTTTTAAGCTTCCCGTTTTTCACTCATTCTCAATCGTTTTACTGCCGAAGAAAAGCTGCCTGCCGGTATGAAACCCATTTAGACACAATTATGAATTTAGCTAACCGTAGACCGGCGTTCCGAGTGTTGCGGTGTGTGCATGCGCGTTGTGTAAAGCGGGCGTTTAATTATGTCAAATGTGTGGTGAACTACCGTTTCTTCGAAGCGAAGTAGTGTAACAGCTCTTTGTGCGCTGTTGGCACTTGAGCAGCTTCCTAGTGATTAATATTCCGCACCACGCATTCCACAAGCACACTGCAGAAGCATCTTTGAAGTGTCTTGAGGCTCTGCACACGCTGCAACACACCGGAAGCGAACAAAAAAGAAACAAAACCACAGCAAGACGACGAGTGTCATCGTCAACCTCAGATATACCTCACCCACTAATCCACGGACCTTCCG
>KZ061539.1:123953-178590 GCA_002091835.1 Anopheles maculatus | reverse complement strand
AATATGTCTCTACGTCTATTTAAATCATAAACTTAAAGAACAATAAATAGTTAATGCTTAACAATAGTAACATTTAAAGCTTTGAAATGTATTAAAAAGAGTTCTCACTCTTAAAGCCTTCCATTCAAGAATCTGAATGCTTGTGATTTCCAAACGAAATCAACTATTTTTCTTATTTGCGTTACAGAAGTAGATTTTGACATATTTCTCTATTAAACCCACTGCAATTTTTCTCAAAATCAAAGTGGCGCTTGAATTCGAGTTTCGTGTAAACTACCTTTATAATTTAAAAGTAAAAAAATCACGGAAGTATCTGTAAAGCAGTCGTTGACATCCATCCAAAACCCTACCCATAGTCATGATTAATGCAAGGCAATAATTTTTGGATCATTGTCAAAACAAGTCAACCAAACAAGTACACAGCACACAGCAAACAGGATTCAGCAATCTTGGTACGCCCAGGCAATAAACTTGGTCATGTTTGGTCCATATGGTTGAGTTGATCCGCTCCGCGTATTGAACCCGTAGTAGGCGTACATTCCGGATACAGAACCGTGTTGACACAACTTTGCGGAAAAAGACTCGTTTCTTTGGCTGCACGATCGATCGATCGATCGATCGCGTTGACTCGCATTAAACCTCGGTCCCCCTCCCCATCGTGCCACAGCCCATCGTGGCCGGAATGAACTCTCAGCCAGTTCAATGACGTAAGCGATGGACATTTTAGTGCAAAAGTTTCACCCGATCCGATGATCATCCTGTGTCTGGAGGCTTATTTCATCGATTATTTGGTTCACCTTTTGTCGAGCCTTTTGTTGATCGCATTTTTTGGTAACATCAAACATTGTGGAGCACGATTGTGCAATAACGATCTTAAAAAGATCGCCGTTCAACCCCGCTGTTAACCCCTCTGGTTGTGGGGTGATTCGGGTGGATGTATATTTTTAGCGTCCATCAAGATTAAGTAATCTTCCGTTTCTGCCCAACTGATCGGCTGTTTGATTATTTTTTTTTTACCCGTACTTTTACCTACCACGCTCGTGATCCGGAATTGTGTTCAGTGAGAGCGTGGGGTTGTGGTGGTTGTGGTGGTGGTGGTGGTGGTACGGATAGTCGCACCATTTTTGGCAGTGAAGGAAACGCGAATTATTATGCACGATGATGACGCACACCGATTCGGCGACCGTTTTCTCGACGCTGGCAAACTTTGAAGAGGCGCTCATCAACTCCATCCCGATCAATTGCTGTCCTTCGATTGCCTCTCTGTACCCTTTTATGGTTTCGTTCAAGTGAAGCAGTGAATAAATTACAGCACGGAGGCAACAAAACAGAAAGAAATAGACACCACGGAAGCGGAAATCTAGCCACTTCTTAAGGGCACCAAGAGTCCGTGGCCGTGTTTCTGTCGTTGAAAGTGACAGAGCACTCGTTGTTCGAGATAGCCGGTCACGTGCTTCGGTAGTGTAGCAATTTGTTTTCCCAATCAAATAATCACCCTTAGAAGGGTTCTTTCGTACGAGCCGTCTGCGTCTCGTTTCGAACAGTCTCCGGAAGTCTCACAAGGGTGTAAAGTGTGAGCGCATAAATTATCTTCCAGCACGTGCGGGTCTTTAAACAAGTAGAAAAATGACAAATGGGGATGAGAAAAAAAAGGGAGCCCACACAAAGAGAGAGCATGAGATAGAGTAAGAGAGAGTGAAGGGGAGAGCAGTATTAGCATCTCGAGTTGACCATTGTTTTACCCGCTTGTATCCATCCCATTGTACACGGAGAGGCCCTTGATGAAGGGTTGTTCTTGTACTGTTGCATAATGAAACAATAGAAACGCTGCACTATAGGACAAACAAGAACATATTGAGATAATTTTAACTTAAAGCGGAATTTAATTACATAATACTCTTAACTTATGATATAATTTAACATTTACTCTATTTAATTATTAATCATCACACATGGTGGTGACAATACGACGTAAAGCTGTCATTATGGAATAAATAAATAAATAAATATCATTCAATGAATAAATGTTTGTCTTTTTCTTAGCCCTTAAATTAAGAAATCAAATTGTTTCATCATAGTCTGCATAAGTTGCAATTTTTCATAAAATCGATACTTAAATATACAAGTATATTAAATAACGATCGCAAGTATGATTAAAAATAAATGTTTCAATTGCCTTTACAATTACAGTTTTTATTATCACGATTCAAAGCTAACTTAAAGCACCTTGCCACTTTACACATATGTTCAAAAATTAAAGGCCAAGTCAAACCTATCAATTTTAATGTTAATTTTGTTGTGTGTAATAGTTGTAATAATTGTAATAAAAACACAGTTAATATTTCTTTCGTTCACCATTAGTTTAGCGGTTACTTGACAACTTAAACATATCCTTGCTATAGAGTTTTTGTCGTAAATTTTGTAACATTTCCCAATCCTCCACTTCATTTGCATAATTTTAGAGTTTATGCTTTGCTTTAAAATAGAGCTTTTGATGTTACAGAATTGTACTTGATAGAAAGTCACAAAAATCGTTTCATAATCAACTGACGTTTACGGTAAAAGTAGTACAATTACCTTGAATTTATCGTAGCTGCATTACTTTATAAAGCTTTTGACCCTTTCTTGACTATAGTGCTAGAGGTAGGAAAAAGCTTGTTACACATTTTCACTGAAAACATAGCTGATCTCCCTCCAACTTTAGCAATGGAGGTTTGATAGATGACAGTAAACCGTGTGGCCCCTTCATACCCGCTACGGAACAATGGCATCGATAATGAAAATTATAATGCGGTCCAAGCCCGGTAAACGATGTCCACTTGCACTAAACGGTGCAAAACGGTAGTAGCGGTGGTGGTGCTGAAGTTAACCTGAATTAATGCCACTCTCGGCCCTTACATGTTTCAATCGTACGGCCAAGCCACTCCGCATTTAGTCGGTCAGTATTAAGAACAACGCTTTATTAAGGGCTTAAACTTTTAGACGCAAACGATCCGAGCGGTAAAGGTAGGTTTTGATGGGGTAGCGTTTTTAATGTTAATTAAAGAAAATGTGTTACTGTCTGGGACAAAATCACAACGGTATGTGCTTCACCTGTGTGTGCTTAAGGTCCGTATAGTGGTATGGGGCGAACGAGGGATGACAACGGTTGCCCGGGTATTATGTTTTAAGCTTCCCGTTTTTCACTCATTCTCAATCGTTTTACTGCCGAAGAAAAGCTGCCTGCCGGTATGAAACCCATTTAGACACAATTATGAATTTAGCTAACCGTAGACCGGCGTTCCGAGTGTTGCGGTGTGTGCATGCGCGTTGTGTAAAGCGGGCGTTTAATTATGTCAAATGTGTGGTGAACTACCGTTTCTTCGAAGCGAAGTAGTGTAACAGCTCTTTGTGCGCACTTGAGCAGCTTCCTAGTGATTAATATTCCGCACCACGCATTCCACAAGCACACTACAGAAGCATCTTTGAAGTGTCTTGAGGCTTTGCACACGCTGCAACACACCGGAAGCGAACAAAAAAGAAACAAAACCACAGCAAGACGACGAGTGTCATCGTCAACCTCAGATATACCTCACCCACTAATCCACGGACCTTCCGAATGGAGAGGAAGAAGCAGCAGCAGCAGCGTAAGACTCGCTACAGTATTTATAGATTTCAAGGTCTCTCCCGTTCGGTTGTCGGCGCCTCGACGCAACGCTACTAGCCTTCAGGCAGTTTCCGTTTCGGTTCGTGTGGTGAGTGTAGGAGGCTGGCAGCTGTTTTGCCCGGTACAAGGGCGGGCTGCCTTGGTTTGGCATTGAAACAAAATATGACAAAACCCCAAACACCACCCACCCGGCCACCCACTACGCCCGCATACGCGCGATCGATTCGTCGTGGTTTTGCGATTGATTTGTTATGCAAATTGGAATGTAGTCACGGTGTTGGTGATGGCCATCGATACTTGCGGACGGGTGTGGTGACGGTGAGATTTCTGACGCACCTTCGATAGGCTTGGCCTGCCTGTGTTACTTCTGCTTCTCTCGCTCGTTAGCCGTAAATATCATCGTAACAACAAACCGGCCTTATGCCATCATAATCGACCGTAGCACAAATATTGCATCCCAACTTGTCGCTTTTGTTACATACCGGAACGATCTTCAGTTTACGTTGTCTTTTGTGTGTGTGTGTCTCTTTCTACATCTTGACCCATCATTCGCATCGGTGCCAAGAAAGATGTGCATGACATAATCATTATGGGGAGGGTTTTTTTTAAATATATTTTTTGGGGTCGATTTCGGAGCAAACCTTACCCGGTCCCGAATGTGCTCTACCGTCATAATGCTTCGATACGCTTTTAGGCGCTTCGAGGGCAAACCTTCCGACCTACAAACACTCAAACCCGTGACAGGTTACGCAAATGAGGCTAAATCGTTTGACACCCTTTTGCGTTTCGAATCGGAGGGGGTTGCGTTCCAGCGTTTCGTTTGAACCAAAACTGAGGAAAAGAAAGATGGTTTAAAATCGTCATATTCATAAGTAAAAATAAAAAAGTTATGTTCTACCAACTTGGTTAAATCGCACTCTTGAGTTCCTACCGTATCGTTTGAAATGATGAGAAATGCTTATTTTTTGTACATTCTAACATTATTGCGCAAAAACAAACTTCTCTCTCTCTCTTCCTGGGCCTAACGACCTCTTAAGGTCATGCCTGCCATTTCTGGCTTACTAGACTAATTGATACCGCATAGTTGGTTAGTTAATCCTCACTATGGGGGAACGGCCCAGATGAGACTTGAACCCCGGTCTTGCCGTGTGAAGACCAGCGCCGCTGTCGCATCACCACCGGGCCGTCCCAAAACAAACTTAGCAGAAGGATAAAAGGTTACCAATTTTGGACAGTCATCTGCAAAAAAACCAAACACATTAAGCATGAAAACTGACATAAAGCTTTGATTAACCCTAACGTACTGAGGCGCGATTAATTAATCAGTACAAGGAATCTTCCATCGTTGAAGCTGAAGGTCGTACAGAACGTTAAAGCTCTGTCGTCTGGATATCTCACGATTATGGTAAAGTAAAAAAAACATTAACGCTACACATTGTGTTGTACTATTAATTAAACTTTGGTACAGTTTACATAGTTTTTGCCAAACAAGTAGTAAAGAATATTTTTCACCTTCCTTTGTCTGGTAAGAATTATTTATTTATTTTTATTTACTTATTTGATTAATATAGCTTGACGTCTTATTGGTAAGTTTTGGTGATTGTATGATGAGTGTATTTTTGCTCGATTGGGATTGCTGAACAATTTTTTTAAGCAACATCATGTAAGACATTTTGGAAGATGTTCTCAGATGAAAGCATGAATTTAACACATGATTTTGGACAGCAAATAGTAATACTACAAGTAAGTACGTAACTTAAGTGCATAAAAAAGAATGAATAACTGAGTTCTTAAGCTATTGTTAAACATGATTGTTTACAGATTTTGAACAAAACTTCAATCGACCGAAACTTTTTTATAAACTTGATGTGTCATAACACTTGATTAATATTATTAGACCAATTTTGATACATTTTGTTAGACTTGTATGAGAATAAGCTCAATTAATAAGAAGCTCTTAATCACCACTGAGAATAAAATCTCAACTTAATGATAAAAAGCTCTTCAATATGTACTAGTAAAATCTAATTTATTTCTGATTCAATATAGACTAACGTCAAGTAGCATTACATAGTGAAATATCATGTAACCAACAAACGGGTAGTTACACCTTCACTAATTAAGCTTCATCACAGTGTTATCGATGCCATAACTATTGTAATGTTTCGAAGAAAACGTCCTTAAAAACAACATTTTTTATGGTTACCCATATTCCCTTGTAGACAGTTGTTATAAATCATCATTTTAATTTTATGTCACCATGTCTCGCGTACGGGTTTACATTAAGGAAACAACTTTTTTTGAAACCACCGTCTTCAGCTGAGCTTAAAGCAATGACATTCAATCACTTCAACCGAGGCTTTTGTGTGATTCAACGATCTGATGTCATGATCAAGGATTAACACGGTGCTGGTGTTTGGGTTGAATCGTAATCCACGCCAACCAAGCACTGATGTCATCATATGGGCCCGAACACCCGCCATCACCATGGTGTGAATGGTGTGGTTCAATTAATGCACTGAATTTTCATTCCGATTGTGGTATGCCGGTGAGCGTATGTCAAGATCGGCCAGTGACATTGGTTGATTATGGAAACATGATTAACATTCATGGCTTTTTTTCTGTCCGTTTCTCTTCCAAGTAAGTTTCAAGATTCGGATAGCGGGTGTGATGTGTGTTAGCGTTAAGAACAAAACCGGCATCAACAACGAAATATTAATTTCATCAATCATTCTTTCCCACCAAAGAACAGTTGGTGGATGCTTTTGTGTACAACAAAAATACACCCGTTAATCGATTTCCTTCTGCCCGATCGGTACAAGTTTTTGATTGATTTTCTAAAGCGACCCAGATGCCCATAACTTCCGTTCGGTTGGTTGCCGCGTGCAGTAGGGAACCGTGGGAGATTGTATTAGCTACAGGGCGGCACGTTTGTTGGGCGTTTAGGGTTGCGAATGTTTAACGCCTCTCGCTCTCTTAGTCAGCCCGTTTTGCTGTCGTTTCATCACGCATCCCGGCCAAAGATGCTAAACTGTCGGCACGATTGTTCTTTTTCGGCGCACCTCACGGTTCAATTTGGTTAGGAAACCGCCCACAGGACTGCCGTTCTGCTGCACAAATGAATCACCTGTTTCGTCATGTGATGTACGCTTAAGATGGTTGTTGCTCCCTCCCAAGACATACTGCTCCTCTTCGCCATTTTCAGTTTACTGGGTCGATCGTGTCTGTCGTGACACGGTCCTACTCATTCCAACCTCCTGGGTGGCTGTTCTGATTTTGCTTCCGTAAAGCTTGCGTGGAAGGCAATAGTGTAGCCGAAAGTCTGCCAAACAAACAATCTCTTACAAAAGCATCCAAATGTCTGCACCACAATAATATGACAGCGATAGTTTTGTTTCCGTACGTTACCACAAAAAAAAACCCCCGTAATTACGCACGCCGAATACGTTGCGGAACAAAAGACTTCAACGCCCCGGTAGGCGAGGAACGACAACGACGACGAACCCGATCGCTGCTCGGTCGTTCTTTCATGCATGAACAGTTTTGCTACCACCTGCCAGAACTGTCTTGTGCTGCGTTTATTTCGTTTGAGCCACTGAACAAAACAAAAATAGGCATTAGAAGTCAAAGGCAAACTCTTCACCGTACAGCTCACCGTCCGATGCAACCCGATCGGTTGTAAATGATCATTACAATTATGTGTTCGGAGCGGTTATAGGAAAACGAACAAACCAATCAAACATGGGTTTTGGTAAACAGGGGAAAGGCTACCGGTTGTCTTTTTTTGTTGTTGTTCTTATAAGTTGTTCTTGACGGTAAAGAAACCACAAAATAGTACAGACAGCAGCAAATGTTTGCGGTTTTGCAGTGGCTTTTCAGGTGAAATGACGGTTGATCGAATGATTTTCTTTGTTTCAATCGTAGCTTTGTACGAGTGATTATAGAAAGGGGATTTTTAAGCGTTCTCAGCTATGCTTGAACTTGTTTGTGCTCATGTCGAACTGACATCACAACTACAAGTTTCTTCATAATTTAAAGAGGAATTTGAAAATATTATCAAAAATTTATGATATCAGTGTTGCTTTCCTGTAACCAATAACCTTTAACCATGGTTTTACATATTATTTGACAAAAATTAAGTAAATACAGTGATAGGCAGTAAAAGGGGCCGGGCCGGTAGTTGCGACAGCGTCCCCGGTCTTCACACAGCAGGACCGGGGTTCAAGTCTCATCTGGGCCGTTCCCGCAAAGTGAGGACTGACTATCCAACTATGCGGTAACAATAAGTCTAGTAAGCCAGGATGGGCAGGCATGGCCTAAGAGGTCGTTAGGCCAAGAATGAAGAAGAAGAAGAGAGCGAGTAAAAACAAATTGTTTAATTTTTCATTAAAAATTTAACAATTTTGGGACAATAGATTACATTAAATTAAATTGATAAAGAAAACAATGATGATTTACTTTTTTGTGGCGATGCTAATGCCAAATGGAGCTAAAATACGAGAGTATAGAAAATATGACCATTTGAACTATTGTTTTATTGTGAATCAAAGCAAATTTAAGTGAATACAAATATTATTGTGCTTAAATCACAAAAATTATCCGTATCTAATCATTGATGAACAAAACTGCGAGAAAAATTGTCTAATATTTTTATTTTATCTAATGATGGAAGCATTATTGATTAACATATATTGATTAACTAGGTTTAATTTTAACAGCAAAAATAACATTGAATAATGTTTGTCATACAAATGATATAAAACTTCTCACAAAAGAATTCAAATTAACGCACTTTTATTAAATCACAAATGTCTCCAAATAAATCTAATGTTAGGCTTTTTATAAGAGTAAACAAAAAATTCTCGTAGAAATTGTTTTTATATACTTCATACAGAAGATTTTTTTTTTCTTGAACAATTCTACAATTGATACCAAAAATATATGAAAAATTAAAAACAGTCAACCACTGCTTATCAACCTCAAGTCGAGATATGCTAACGAGCTATCACTTAATGATATGTGCATGATTCTGCTTCTAGCTACCGAAAATATTCAAAATTTAAATTAAAATAAGCAAGCATATAATTGGCACGCAAAACCCCAAATGCTCATAAAATTAGCATAATCACTGACTGCTAACCATAGCGTGCGTGCGTGTGTTTGTGTGCTACAAGGCACACATTGACAATTTTTCGGTCATTGTCACTACGCGGTGGTCTGGCAAAGGCAAACTGCAAGCTGCAACCAACATCCAGAACCAACGGTGACAAAATCGCTTCACTGCACATCGGACGGATGATGTCATGGGGCTGTGCCGTTTTGAAGTGCCGTAAAGGCTTGCTGTGTTGTTTACCTATTCGCAATTATGTGCATTTGTCACGGAACTATAACGGTGGTGAATGAAATGTTTATCTTGCGAAAATATGATACAGGATTCGAAGGTTTGCCTCCATTGCCTCCGTGTACGCATTGTATTCAATTCTGTATCTCTCTGCCACTGGCTTACCTTGAAGGTGTGACCGACAGCACACAGCAAGATGACTTTATCCTTTTCGGGTTCGTTGTATTGTGCGATTCGCCTTATTTGGGGCGTCCCTGTTGGACCACCGGTCTGTGCACGATCTTGTGCGTCGCGGCGAGCGATTGTTGCAGCAGCAAACGAAGAAGAAATAAAAAACAACGGAACGATCAACCCTCCAACCAAGGGGTGATAAAATATTCAATCTTAAAACACGAAAACCAGTTTGCTGTCTCACTAACACAGATCGCTTCCTTTTCGCACACACAGAGCACTCAGCGGGAAGGCGTTAACGTTGCTTCACTTGCTAAAATTTGGATCTTTTTTGGATAAAAAGCATTAAAGAAAAATCGCTCCGATCGGATCGTTATGCGAAATGATTGCTGGCAAGATTGCGTCGTAGGAATCGACTCACTCAAACACATTTAGACTCCCCCACAGGCAAATAAATACGCACACAAACACGCACGCACTAACACACAAACACACTGCAGCGAACGCTTTTCTCACTCACCATCCCAGCACGGATGACGATTTCGCATAAATGTGTTGAAATTTGGTATTTGCTTCACGAAAGGCTCCGAAGCCACTTTCACATCTTTGTCACCTTGTCGATCAACCGGTTGTTGGCTGTTGCAAAAAATAAACACTTACGCACTTATACACACGCGGTTCTTAGTATTTTTTCCCCCGTGTTGTTTACAATACCAGTTTACGACGAAAACATAGTAAAAAAAACGAAACAGAACGCGAGAAGAAAATAATCCACCGATCACAGACAAAATAACAATTCTATTAAAACCTCCTAAAGTGGGAAAACAGTGAGAGAGAGAGAGAGAAAGAGAGAAGAATTGTTGAAAAAAAGATTGAATACAAAGTGTTGTTTGTTGCTGATGCTGTGTGCCACCCTTCTACTTCATCGTTTAATTCTTCATCGCCGGTTTCTGATGCTGCTGATCGAAAGTGTCTTTGCACGGTCATTCTTTACCGTGGATGAAACGATTCACTCCTCTGCTACTCGCGCGACCGAATTCTTGCGCATTTTTACATGTTTCATCTCGCCGCAACTGAACCGTCCGAGCCGGGGGTTCACCACAGTGGCCTCACAACCAAACACACACACAAACACTTTTACTCCTCGGCCACACGAAGCCACCGCCACCGTCGTCCAAGCAGCTCAAAAAGGTTACGTAAGGAAGGTTTTCGTTTGGTTGTATTTTTTTTCCCATCCACGCGTACCTACAAGTGCTTGAGTGCCGGTCGAGGTGGCCACGAAACGGTGCGATGTGCAATACGTGTCTGTGTGCTCCCCAGCATCACCGACTGCAATGCCAAAGGGAGAGGGAAACGGAATAGCACAACGCGTTACACAAACGCGTCGGTCCGGCCCAAAGAAAGATGTGCCCCAGAAGCGCCAAAAGGAAATCGAAAATGTTAACCAAAGGAAGCATGAACGGTCGTAAAAGCGAAATCGATCAAGATCGGCACGAAAATTATGAACGATGTAATGCTGGAAGCCTGCGGCTGAGTGGACGTAGAGTTTGAAGAATTGTAATCGAATTAAGCTTCCCCATCCCGAACCGTACTGTCACGCGAACGGTACCTGCTACGGTTGTTTGAATGTTGATTTGGCTTTATTTCCCTTTGCTTCCCGGTGATCGATTCTAATCACCGAGCGACACCCGGTCCGGAAATGAATTTTGTGAGAACCACCTGTTTGTTCTATCGTACCGTTCGAGGGGATTTATTCTATCGCTGTGCCGGAGTTACAGTTTACCGCATTCTTATTTCTGATTTAACCTTTAAAGCACCCGCCACTCACATAACACCACACGATAATGAGCGGCAAAGCAGTAACGATCGCTAACCGATGACGTGATCGATAATTCCGCGAACGATCAGGCTCGAAACGCAATTTCCTACAAGCTTTTGCACACATTTGCAGCGAGGGAAAAACACAGATAAACACTCACACAGCACAACAGCATCCAACTGAGCAACGGCAAATGTGTGCAACTTGTCACAGTGTTTTCGTACACGTGCGCTTTCGTTTTGCGAAACGAAAGATTTGTACGGTGGTATGGGCGCGATAAAGCTGCCCAGCTACACCTCACTGAAGCGGGAATATTTTGATGCTTACATTGAACGTTGTTACACTCGCCGGATTACAAGTTGACGAGAGCGCGAAAACACTACGGTGTTCGAAAATCGGCGCGGTACCCCGATGGCGAAACCGTCTCGGATCGAGTGAGTTTCAAACCAGTACTGAGGTGTGCTGGTTCGTGCGGCTAGCGTCAGACCCCTTCGCGCGTTTGCAACGATCGCGTGAGATCAGTGGTCGGCAAGCAGCGATCACAGGTGCGTTTGAAGTAATTTTATCATATTCTAAAATTGAAATACATCTTAGCACATGTAGATTTTTTTTTTTATATTTTTAAGATGTTTTCTAAAGACAAATCTTTTTTTTTTATTTATTGTTTACTTCAAAGTAATGACTTGAAATTGTCTTAAAAATAGGTTTAAATATACGAATCAAGACTATTGTAGAAAATTGATGCGATCTGTTGTTATTGTCGTATCCACTGAATTATAATATTATTAATTTAATTTTTTTAAGCACCAGCTCGCGAAGGGTTGGAGCATACCCAATTGCATACCTTGGGGCTGATCGCTTTCGACGCAAAGCTTTTGATCGATATGCGCAGTTTAAGTCGATGAAACGAAAAGCATTCATCGACAAAGTCGACATAACAGGGGACGGCAATGCAATCATGTGTAATTTAGAGTAATAATTATCGTTTTAAGTAGTTTTAGTTATTGCAAACAAAACTAACAATAACGAAGCTTCACTAAGTTATGTTAGCTTTTCGCTTTCATTGTTGTTTTCTTCTTCTTCTCTGGCACTACAACCTCTGTAGGTCTTGGCCTTCTAGCAATTGCTAGCTTTCTGTGACTTAGTTATACCCGTAGCTGGATAGTCAGTCCTGTCGTGTGCCCAACTTCATAGTTGTAGTTGCTTTAAAATTGCCAAATAATGACAGCTAGCTATGGCTACAAAACATATGGAAAAATTAATGTTGTGAAATAATACTTGTGCAAGAACCTGACAAAAATGTGGACTGCAATCTTGTTTTTCAATAAATTTTGTTAGTTAACAAAAATATAGTTTGATATCAAATCATAAAATTAATTTTCTTAAAAACTCAAATACGTCGTTTTTTACTATTATATGGTATTACTTTGAGAACATGTTAAGAAATATTAGAAAGAAGAATAAATTCTAAAGCATTTTTACAAATTTATCTAAATATCTAGGTGCAGCTATACAAAATGTTTTAAATATAGTATGTGGATCTAGCAGAACTCTATCTTAAAATGCTATTTTTGATTTTTATGTTTAATGTTCCATGTTTTTGATTTCAATTTGCGTATTATGCGTTCATGGGGTTACAGTTGTCAGATAGCTATTAAAAATTGATAACTTTCTGGCAAAACAAATGCCTTAGAGGCAAAACTTTAAGCTCTTGAGACAACCATTTAACCAACCTTTAAGAATGGTTGAATGGCAATGACTGTAATGTCACTAAAAGCACCATAAGTAATCTTAATTATAACATAATCATTACATTTATATTCTGCTCATACGAAAGAAAAAATACAACACTTAAATGGTACAATCAACACCAGCAAAGTTTTTCAATGCAATGACTCTATTCAATCATACAATCTGTACATCCAGCGAAAAAGCATCAACAACAACTACAAAAAAATTGCTCTACGGAAAAAAAAGAAAATGGTGAAAGTAGAGATACGGCGCGCGATAAAATAACAGTTTGAATTGGTCCCGCCGGTGTAGCATAGCCCAGAGCACGACTTGTGTACCCGATAAAAGTTTTTAATTGGATTCCGTTCTATCAGCAGCTAATCAGCAACGATGAAGCGTTCGTTAGTGAGGCAGCGTACATTGTGCAAAGTTGTAGGGCGATGCTAATATAACGCGCGCGCACACAAACAGGGACCGAAACAGTGCTTGCATCTTGTCATCCCCATCATCGAATGATACGATTTTTTAGATAAAACTGTTTGTGTTTGTGTGAGAGGTGAAAATAAGGGATACACTAATTCGTTTTGATCGACATTATGCTAGGGGCGTGAAGTTGCGCTCTGATCCATATCTATCTATGCAATGTGGGACCTATTTTTTGCCAAAGTATTTCTAAATAATTTGCACAAAACACAAAACTACACCTCAACGCAACTGCAAATTACTGATTACAAACAATAGATTGCACTCGCGGATGCCATTCGGTTCGTTCGCTTAGCGAGAAAATTTTGCTCATTAGATGATTTCAAGTTTTAATCATGCCGACAAAGCGTATCGTGCTAATTAAATACTTCAAACTATGCCACACCGTTGCTAAACAACTGATTAATAACTTTCCAGCGCCCGAACGTTCGCATTCTGCGGGAAAAACTAACCAGAAAACCCATAACTAACCATGCGAGCGAGAAAAATTATGCAACTATCCGCTTGTTATGCAGTGCACCGGATTGCATTAGTGATAACAACAAAATGAGGTTCCAAAGTTTGCGTTGATGTGCTGTGTTGCTTTCAATTAGAAGCAATGTTTTTGCTTTGCTGGACCATGTCAGTGCTGGCGGCGTTTTGGATCGCTGGAAAAGCTGAAAATGATTTGCTCTTTTCCGTAATCCTGGCTGCTTTTTTTTAGAATAGATAGATTGTGAAACGCTTTTTGTGTGCGTCTGTGTGTTTACTCGACCTCCCCGACCTGGCCCGTTTTTGTGTCGAGAGTTTAAATGTACACATAACCCCATTAGAAATAATACACACACACACACACACTCAGCCAAGCATTTGAAGTGTGCGCCTAACTCAAATACAATTTAATGACTGGCACGTGTTGCTTTTCTGCATAGCAGCTCACGTGTACGGTCGAAATAGACTGGGTAGAATGGGGCGGACTGTGTTTTTAATTATCTTCGCTAACAAAGTGCTTAGTTTGTTCATAACAAATGGGACTGTTTCCTTTGTACTCGTAACTCAGTTCGGGTTGGTTATTAGCAAATGTAAGCAAATATGATTGTCGTGAGCAGGAAGGACAAAAACAAAACGACAAAATTAACGTAAATCCTACCCCACAATCTGGATGAGAAATGTGCTTTATTTAGAAGAAGCTTTTTTATGGATGGGTTAAGAAAAAGAAGGACTTCATACATGCTAAAAATAATGAAGGATAATGAAGCCTTTTTTTACTACCAAAACACAATTTACCCACACAAAAACAGCTAAACGCACCGTAGTTAAGCAAAATAAAGCTAAAAAAAACCCTCGGAACTGTTTGTTCGGTCAGCTTAGAGAAAGAAAAGAGAAAGCAACACAAACAACTGGCCATTTGCGAGAGAAAACTTTGAACGAAAAGCAAACATGGGACTGTATCGGTGAAAATGTCGCGTCCATGTTCACAGCTGTACCGGGAGCGAAGGATTCGCAGCAGTTCGTCGCTGGGAGCTGAAAAGCTCCAGGACGGGTTCCTGGTTGCTAGCCGCCCGACAGCACGCATGGGCAGGACGGCCAAAACATACCGCCACTACCACGGAACGCACACAAACACACCAGACATCTGAGTGGAAAATGTGTGTGAAAAGTTTTGTGATTGAGACTTCTCCTTTCCCGTGCGTTTTGTGCGAGAGGAAAACCTTTGCGTAGCGAAGAGCAGCGCGTAAAATGCGAGAGCTTTCGCAACGTGCGTCTGTTCCAATCGGGCCGTCTGTTCCAATTCAACAAATTTTCTCACCCAAAGATTTAACACAATCTTGATGCGGAACTGTGTGCGTGTTCGATAGTGTATGGCTACAGTTTTATTATTTGTTATGATTACATTTGCTGTAAAATGTAACAGTATTTCGGTACAGACAAATGCAACTTCTTCAAATAATTAATTCTTCAAAATAGCATAAAGTTTGCACGGTTACGAAAGCTTTGCTTGGTAACCAAAAACGGTCAAACACCAAACGCATCAGCCAAACGTCCTCCATTATCAAACAAGATGGACGCGTACCATATTCTACAGGTTATTTTTGATGATGGTCAGTGACTGTCATTCTTGGGCGATTGGGCGAGAGCGCCCTCTCGTATCGTATCGGCATACGATAAGAAGCTGTTTTCCCCGATTTTATTAACATTCTCTCCGTCTCCCTCGCTTGAATTCTCTCTCCCGTACTCTCCGGTCTCTTGATTTCATTCAGACTTGTTGTTTCTCAACACTTTTCCTTTTAACTGCGCAGTCATGCGTGTGGAAATGCATCGAACGGAGGAGAAACGAGTGCTTGAGTCTCCCGACGGTGGAGTGTTCATTTGGGCTATCAATAATGTCGGAACCGTGGATCCAGTGTGCTTTCGTATGCATTTCCATCAACAATAGAAATGCAACTTTCAGTTCCTTTTGCATTTGAAAGTAGCAGTGGCAGTATGTGAATTACTGCGGAATGGTTTTTCATTTCATGATCCAATTTTTTGCACATTTTTCGTGCAGTCAATTTGAAATATTTGTTATAGAAGAGCTAGAAATTCTTACGTTTTGTTTCGTAGTAAAACATGACTAGTGTTAATGTTTATCAAAACATTATTAATTAACATGAAGATGTTTTAATTAAATTTCAATCTGCATCATCAAAATAATATTGCATAGTTTATGGATATCTTTCAAACATGAGTTAAAATATTCGAATATTATTCTAGAAACATCACAGTGTATTCAATCCAACGAAAAGCCTTGCATTAATTAGGAATATATGTTGGGAAGAAAAGATGCTCAGAATATTTTATTCAAGCAGATTATTGCATTCTCTTCTTTGCTGAAAATTACGTTATAGACACAAATCAAATAGACAAATTGTATGATATACATTATCTTTATTAAGTAAATGGATTTTGTTAAGGTGGAAAATTCAAACAACGATATCCACCACAAACAAACTTCAAATCACCCGTTTCCAGGGATTTCATTCATTTTTTCTTTTACTTTGGATGCACAAACTCTAGAGATGACCGGCAATGTCTGACTTCCTTAACTGGAATTGCCCGGAGCTGGACGTCGATACTCGGGTCCTGTCGTTTAATGGCTGGTGCTGCTATCATCTCAGCTACAATTCCCAGTAACTTCCAGAGATTTTCTAGATCATTCCAGAGTGTAACGTTTGATTGGTAGTGTAGTTGTATTGCTCCTAGATTCGTTTGGTAGATCGTTTAAATGCACGCATATGGCGCTTGAGTTTTTCCCTGAATCCCGTACAAGATCTGCTTCAGAATCACTCCAGACAAGTGCTGTAAAACTGTTGTGGACTAGTTGTGTCTCACGTGTAGCAATTTCCATGCTTGAGTCACATTTTTTCTGAGTCACGCTTTTTTGTGGTTTGTTTTGACATCTGAAATTAGACCTGTTGTCCTTCAAGCTAATCGAGCATGGCCTTAATAACATTCCATTCACTTAAAAAGGTTATGATACAGATGATGACGATTATGTTTCCCCTACGATGGATAGAGATGGTCGAATTATTTTCATTTCGTTCTTATGAATGAATATGTAGGTTAATAATATAATAGACAAAATTGCCATGCCATCAAACCAATGAGGTTTTCTTACTATTTTTTTTGTAACCTATGTTAAATTTTAACCTTAAATATTCAAAGTTCATTATCATTATCTCATAGAAGAAAAATTGTGCAACTTTTGAAAAAACTACTGGTTCCAATACACAATTTTATAAACTCAGATAATGTACACACATCGACAACTTCTTGCCGCAAACTACTGTATCGCTATACTCCATTGTGAATCAAAGACCTTGTTGTTATACAGTTTGGCACTCTTGGTGCATTTGCTCTCCTCTTGTATGTATTTCCCTTGCTTTTATCACATTTTCGCAAGAGCCTACCTTCTTTATAAAAAAAATCATAGTCTTGTACATCGCTCTTTGTTTAACAGATATCCCAAATACAACTTTTAACATACTATCCGCGAGAGTGTAACAGCCACAATCTAAAAAAACTTGCGTTGCCTTGTTCTGCAGTCTTTGAAGCCTAGCGCTTACAGTATCACAAAAAAGTTGCTAAAAAATCCAAGTAATCCGGGATCGGAACTAGTTTAAACGAATACTGGCTGGATACCAACTTCCAACTGTATTGAAAATTACCATTTAAAAAATAATTCCAAGTATTAATGAATAGAATCATCGAAAAGCTTTTAATCTGCACAAATTCGACCAAACTGAAAGCTGAACTCATTAGCTCTTGTAAATGTTACATTTTTTTCGGGAAAATTTCATATTCAACAACATTTTCGGAAGAAAACAACTGATGCGCAGCGAAAGATGTTAGTAAAATGCAAAAATTCACCATAATTTAAACGCTCTCTGAATAAATATTCCTAAAATCTTCCCTTTCGACAGAAGCACTTTGTAAATTATAATTAAAAAACTGTTTGCGAAAGTCCACACCACAGACAGTTTGTTGATTGATTGCTTGCAAATAGCAACAAGAAAAAAACGCAAACCCCCATTGGCATAAAATTCCCTTTAACCAGGTGCATGATTAATCTGCAGCGCAACTTCAATCAGCGGAATGATTGCACAGGCGAACACCCCCAACCGCCAACCGCATCGGTAACCATCAAACAAAACCATAATATTGCATAAAATTCCACCGAATTCGAATCAAATATCTGCTTTCGGGGTATGCATCCATCGCAAATGCACCGGGCGGTGATGGTTGACGACAGGCATTATGGAATGTATGGTCGCGTTCGAAGTTCAAAAGTATATATCCCCTTCCGGCGTTCATATTTTCTTCCACCGGATATAAATGTGGGAAATGTGTTTTACTGCATTACACAGTGGCTGCAATCATGACAGTAGCAGCAACAGAAAAAATGGTTCGAAATAATGCAACGAAGAAAATGAGAGAGAAAAACTGACAAAAGTTTGGAAGAAAAAACGACGAAAAAACTAAAGACCAAACGAAACGAGCTGTACGAATGTCCCAGAAGGTATTTGTGCCCCGTATATGCATCGCTCGACTAAGGTTCGATGTGATTTTCGTTCGTTCGGTTTCGTGAGCTGGTGCAATTTGTGATTGTGTCCTCTCGCCCTCCATCCTTCAGCATGATGTTATTTCAGCAATCCATCACACACCCAGCATGCTTAACTTTTGTCACAATTATGGTATCTATTGCTGGGTTACCTTTTACCGAACGGAACGGAATGAAGACGGTTCGCAGCCAGGCACGGGAATTCTGTGTCTTCATCACTGTTTCTGTTCGGTAGCATTGTGCGAAGGGTATGAGGAACGTGCACGAGACAGAAGCCCCAGATAAACTCAATTTAAGCAATTTGTAGTCATTCGCCGGCGGTGTACAACCGGTTGCAAGAAAGGGAAACACCAAACCCGACAAGTCACGAACATTATCGTCCCCAGCACGGTTGCACCGTTTGCCGTTTTCCTGGAGAGATTTTTCCCCAGCAATAGTCGCCAGTTTTGCGTGATTTACTAACGTCACAGTTGTGAGAGTTTTGTGGGTAGGGACGATATTGCAGGTCATAAAATCGTTCTGATTCTAAACGTGTGCTGCATGGAGCACCATTTCTCGAGCGTTGAGAAGGACAAGATGGGGGCCGGTTTGGGGGTGAAAATTGGCACCCAGGTGAGGTACGGGACCGTCTTCGGGGGAGAGTTGTTATTCGAAGATCATCATTTTTAACGAGAT
This sequence comes from Anopheles maculatus, assembly GCA_002091835.1. Classification (NCBI taxonomy): domain Eukaryota; kingdom Metazoa; phylum Arthropoda; class Insecta; order Diptera; family Culicidae; genus Anopheles; species Anopheles maculatus. Next base: position 159,644 of record KZ061539.1, on the reverse strand, counting down.
GATTTGCTGTGATTGGTGAATGGTTTAAACTTTTTGATTACTTTCCTCATCTCGTCTGCACGCGGGCTCTCTTTCTCGCTCGCTCGTACGAATGTTTTGGGTATGGGTGTTGGGTTTGTAGCATTATGGTAAAATCATTATCGTTTTGTAACGGCAAACTATAGCACGACAAGAAGAAGGACACACAAAGAAAAAACAACGTATCACCGAACGTTTGCCGAGATTTTAAAGCAACGCCTTTACTGACGCTACTGAAGCGTGTCGGTCTGCTTGCCTGGCTGGTAGGGAAAACTTTTAATTATGTTTATGACCAAAAGCTTCCCGCTGGGTGTTTTGCACTCTGCCCGAAAACAGAGCGTTGCAAATTTTGGGCTCCCGTTGCTTTACACCTGTAGCTACCGTGGTAAAGGCTGATAGCAAAGTCCAGAGTCCAGAGCAGCAGCTTTGGGAAATGATTGTTAGTCAACTCATGTTCTCCTGAGTGGTATTAGTTTTCTCGGTTAAAAATCTGGGTTTTCTGGAATTGAAACTTGCGCACGGGATACATATTTTATGCGTAAAACTGAAATTATATCAAATCAATGTTGAGGGATGAGTTTATTATTCTATTAAAATAAAGAATTTACAAAAAAACAATTTTTCATGCGATAAAGATTGCAACGGTTGGCATTTTTAAAAAGGTTTTACCAGGTATTTTAAATTAGAAATAAGAATGACAAGCAATACCGCCAGATAAATTATGATCTATTTAAAGATAATCACTTATCTTTTTCTTCTACCTTGGCCTGCTCCTATGGAGCACGTCTAATAGACATGGCCTGGTGTCCAATCCGTTTCCAGGAAACTCGGTCCATGGCTACATTCCTCCCCCCCCGGCTGCATCCGATATCCCTCAGGTCAGACTCCACTTGATCCAGCCAACGAGCTCGCTGTGCTCCTCTGCGCCTCGTGCCGAACGGGTCGCTGACGAGAACCTTCCTGGCAGGGCATGAGTCCGGCATCCTCATCACGTGGCCCAACCAGCGTATCCTTCCGGCTTTGGCAACCGTCAGAATACCTGCATCGTCAAACAGCTCAGCTACCTCGTGATTCATTTTCCTTTTCCCTGCTTGCACACACCGCCAAAGATAGTCCGTAGCACCCATCGCTCAAAAATGGCGAGTGCATTGGCGTCCTCCGCCAACATAGTCTTGGACTCGTGCCCGTAGAGGACTACCGGCCGTATCAGTGTGCGATATACGGTGCATTTCGTGCGTTGTTGGAGTCTTCTGGATCTCAGGAGTTTATGGAGCCCGTTGTAGGCACGATTCCGCTGAACAATTCGCAGCTTACGCTGTTATCCGAAGTTACGATCGTGCCAAGGTAGCAGAACTCCTCTACTACCTCTTGATCGTTGACGTCAACTAATATTCTGCTTCCGAGTCGTGCTTTATTGCAGTCTGAGCCTCCGGCATGAAGGTACTTTGTCTTGTAGTAGTAGTATCCATACCGGTCTTGTCTTGTCTTGGTGTAGTAGCAATACTGCACTGGAAAGGTATGGATCCGAAACCTCCTGAAGGTCAACAAAGGCTCTCCATACCCTACTTCGACTCAATACGTCTCCGGCGTATAAAACAGTTAACATGTCTCGCCAAATATCTGAGCTTGGTTATACGGGGGTGCAAAAACCCCTTGGGACGATGGGAAATATGGCTAAATTGAGCGGAGGGGGACAGCTAGCGTCTGTTCTCCATGTTAGGGGCGGTTGGCTGTCCTTTCTGTCCTGGTTTCCTACGGGACTTTATATAGCTAGTAAACGTAGGCCCTTCGACGAGACAGGAGGTCGGAGGAGAGGTCTTGTAAGCCACCCTCAATACAACCGAAACGAAAAATGGAAAAAAAAATAATTCACTTCATATACCTCATTGCAAATGACTAGTAAAGTAATCATAAACATAGCATCAACATAAAAAAAAAACAAAGAACTGGTAAATCAAATACAACTATCCCTGATATCTGTATGTTAAATTTTTGTTTCTATAAAAGCATAAGAAATAAAAGCAGATCATATCAACAATGAAAAATTTAAAATCATATTTACAATAAAGACCTCATCATCTCCTCAATACTGTCTCAGAAATCATATCAAAATATGATTTGCTTTCTGTTCATGCTTCATGCTTATTGTTAATTTTTAATCATGAAGGGTTCCAGATGACTCTCGAGACTCTATGTTTTCATCGTTACAATCTATCCAACGCCATTTCCACTATGTGAACAAACTGTGTGTTCATTTGAATTTGCATCTCCTGCATCATCTGTTTTCCATTTTCCATTATCCCGGCCAACGAGAACAACCTTGTCGCCAGTTTAGTCCTACCGCCCACAACAGTGAAAGGGAAAACACAAAAGAAACAGAGAACCAATGCCGAGGTGACTACAACAAAAACAAAACTTACCCCGAAAAAAAAAATTAAACCACAACGGCCACTGCCAACCATATTTCCTGCCCGATAACTTGCTAACGAGCGAAAGGGAAAACCGGGCGAGATTTATGATGGCGCAAGAATTAATTTCACTTTTGGAAGTCGAATTATCTGTCGAAGATGAGAGTTCCGCCGGGGAATAAAGGGAGAAAAATAGGCTGGGAAAACGGGGGCAAAACCACGATCCTTCTCCCGTTGACCGGTTCGTACCTAGTGCCTTTGATCTGCACTGACTGTCTTTGCTCTCCACCGTTGTTTTTCGAAAGTAGCTACAAAGCAAAAGAACGAACACAACCAAAACGGACGTATTTATAGCAACATTCTCAGGTTGACCACCGAAATGGGTTCGGGGAAAAAGTCGGGAAAGCCCCAAAGTGTTTGAAAAGTTTGAAGAATTTTACTTGCCCCGAATGGAACCATTCCCACCGGATTCAAACACCGGGGCCAGATCTTTAGAGGGCGAAGTTGCGAAAACTTTTCACCTTTATTCCTAATGCGTCCATCATCATCTCCGGTGGTCACGGGACAACGGCCACAGTGTTTGGGGAGATTTATTTATTTATTCCTTTCGCACACAGGTTCTGCTGGCAGCTTCGTGGTGGTTCTTCAACTTTGCGCCGAGTGTCCTGGCGAGCGTTTAAATAATTGACTGGTGCAAAAAGAGGCTAAGGAAACACAGGCTATAGCTTCGAAAAGCTTTCAGTGGGTATTGGGGGGAGCCTTTATTTTTCAGGTCAGCTTAGCGATAGGCTCAACTGTCAAACATTTGACAGATGTCATGGCAAATGCAGAAGTAACTGTCATAAATTGGGCGGGTATTAGTACTTGCGCTAATTGAAGCTGTTATCTGGAGACTTTCCAGTGAACAGTCATCGCTACTAGCAACAAGTAAAATTAGATACATGCCCGTTCCAGGTATCGACCAGAGCTAATAATGCATGACATCAAACGCTTCAAGATGGTATCGATTTTTTCATTTCAAAACACCTGTTTCATCTTTGCCAGCAAATGTGCGACCGCCATTATCATAACGTTTCCACCGGGTGCACAGGATAAAGATAGAAAATCGTTCACAATATAACGCTCACCTGTAATACCCGATGCTCCCATCCCCAGCAACAAAACGATGCTTAAGTATGAGCGTTTCAAGAGACATACTACGCTCATCATTTTGTTCCCCGCTCGGGTACCATAAAATCATCAATGCCTTTGCTTTTCCTTCACCATTCACGGGAGCCGAGCATGTGCGCCAATCATCATATGCTGCAAGGAAGACATTTTTCTCGCTGTCCGCCTGAATGCGTCCGATTCTAAGTAGCACCGGCGAACGATCATCAAAGTATGTTTCGTCGTCGAACGCAACAAAAGCTCTGTCCACCGTCTGTGCTTCCCGTCCAACCGTTTGCCCAAGCGCCTCCCTCCGTGGGACAGGAGAAAAGCTTAGCCAAGCGCTACCATCAGATGCCATCCGATGGTGCTTTGGCGGACATAATTGGCGCAGAAAGATGTTTTGCGATGCAACCGAGTGTGTGAAATTGCAGCCGTCCTGACGATGGCAACGCGCTGGTCGTAATGAGTCTTCTCTCCGTCACTTGCTACCTCATTGCATTGCGTTCGAACGGTATCTTTCGAGGTGGATCGGAGCGATGGTAAGAGCAGGTTGTTTTCTACACCACTACATTGTCGGTAAATTCTTTGATAACATGAAACACGTGCTGCACGGCACGGAATGAGACATTGCGTAACATGATGAAACTCGTTGGGCGCTTGGGTTGGCATGTTGTCTCGCTGTGACCAGTGTGGTATGGTGATTAACTTGGCGTCGTAAAAAAACTAGAAACTTTGATGATCATCATCATCATCGTGTGCTGATGCTGGGAAGCGTGCTCAGAATAGAACACTGGACAAGCTAATTGGTGCAAGGAATATTAATGGGAAGGATAAATTAAAAAAAGGGGAAAAAATCCCGAAAGGAAATATTTTAATGAAGGAAAAATTAAAGTTTAACAAGTAAACAAAAGACTAAATACCACAAAAAGCAGATAATTTGCAATGCAGCTGACAGGATAAACATCTGACTGCTATTGATGAAATAGTAGTGTTTTAGTATTTACTCCTGTTTGTATGCAATACTACTTTTAACTTCATATACCATCAGAACCCTGTAGAAAATGCATAATTTCAGGCGTATTTAGCAATTTGGGATTTTATGGAAATTTTTCCAAAATACTCAAACGAATAAAATTTAACATTTTGAGTTTTGATAAACAATCTCTCCTCATGAATTGTGCTTCAATTTTTTTGTTATAAACAATTAGTTATATCTTGAGGTACATACACTGAAACCTTATCAACGATCTCTCAAAAAAGATTCACCTCTGAATTTCCCCAAAAACATCCCCTAATGAGGTCAAACTAATGAAGCTGACCTTTCATTCAAGATGTCAAATTTGAAACCGTTCTCATTATGGTGGCTCATCACATCTGAAATGAAACAAACCGCCGACATGTCATGTGTCACATGGGAACAGTTTACTCACACGAGGAAAAGGCAAGCCTGAAACCTTGTCCAAACTCTCACCCTCTCTGTCTTTCTCTCTCTCTCTCTCTGCCTACCCAATCCAATCCGATACATCATTCGACCCGTCAATCATGCCGAAGCAAGTTCAAGTATCTCATACCAGACCTCCCGTCATCGGTTCCATTGTACCGTGCTCTTGAAAATAAAAGAACAAAAGGCAAAAGCAAGCTAATGCATTGCAATGCACCGAACTCAATACGGTGACCAACCTTCCGAAGCCACATCAGACGCTTCCTGCGATTGGGGACCCAACCTTCGGGCTGGATCGAAACCATGTCAAACACTGCCACCGTGCAGTTGCAAATCGAACGAGTGTCTTTGGTAAGATGTATCGTATCGAAAGCTCGCCCCCCAAAAGGGTGACCTAAACTTGACCGAAAGCGCACAGACCGTTGGCGGCAGGGTGCAACTTTATGATGTGGCTGCATTTCACCGGTTGCATTTCGAAACTTCCGATGCCATTGTTTCTTGTCGCAAGGATGTACGAGTACGGAGTACGGCACAATGGTTACTCAAACTTCGTTCCAAAAGTTCCCTACGGCCACCGTACGCGGCACCAGCACCATCATTACCGGTTGTTCCGGTTGTTTCGGATGCTTCCAGCTAGGACCTGGCGAACTTTTCCTTCAACCCAGGGATGCATGCTATAATACGATGGAATGTCGTAGCTGTCGTTGCAGCGTGTTTGCTCCACATTTTCTACCCGAGAGATAGAAGACACATGTTTTGGGGTTAGCGTGATGGTTCATTTCGATTGGATCGGTGGTTGTTCCGGGAGCTGAGGGCTTGATATTCCCATGGATAGTCGGCTATCAGTTGTTGAAACAATGTTCTTTGCCAGTTGCCCCGCATCGTACGGCAGACCGTACTGGGCGGTAGTTGGGAAGGGCAGAATCCCTACGACCCGATTGCGGTCAGTTGATGAGCTTCAACTTCAGGATCAGAAGGTGACGTTAAATGATGAAAAGTTGCGGTTTTGCAGTACCGTGTCCGGGGCAGCTGTACAGGGACATCCCAAGACTTGACCACTCTGGTGTTTGCGGGGAGATGTCTTCTTATGTCAACAGTAACTTGTGTTGTGTGTTCGGACGGGCCAGAGCACTGTCCCACACACGGAATGGTGTTGTTTTTCGCAAGCTAGGGAAAAAGTTGGCAATTCTATTGTGCGGTTGACCCCGCATACGATTGGTACTTCACGAAAGTTTGACAAATGTATGCAGTTTGCTGCACGAAATTTAAAGTGCTTGTTGTGCAGGGTTAGATACAAGAGTTACGGAGATTTTAAAGTGAAGTGTTGAATCAGTTTGTTAAAGTTAACTATCAAATGTACGGTATAAGAACTTTTTTCAAACGAGTCTTACCTTTGGCGGTGTTGTTGACTTTATTTCTCCATAGCTGGATATTAAGTGCTGTATACCAGGAGACGGTCCTGATAGCATTTGAAACCGGTCTTTTAGAGTTAGCAACTTTAATAACAAAAGTGATGGGTCTCAGTTATTTAATAGATAGTTTCCCCAGAACTCCTCTAATTCTCTGAAATGTCATCGAACATTTTATCATGTACGATAATTTTGTAATCCATTTAGAATATTAATGTCATACTGCATACTGCATGTGAATGCCAAGAAATGTTTCCTATTCAGGAGTCCAACAGTCCTTGAAACTATCTAAAAGTCTGTTTTCTTAATGACAGTCCTTCACTTACAGCTTCTATTGCACCTCGCAGATGTCATCAAGGTTCTACTTTCATGAGCTTTTCACACAGTATTTTAATTCTTTGTCTAAAATATATAAAACAAGATATTATTAAAAACTGAACATAACAAACTGAAGAAAGAACAACATGATGGTGGACTTTCTTTTCCCAGATATATTAAGACTGTTCGTTTTTTCTCATTTTGCTTTACAATTGGGTGCCATATATTTCGCCGCTAAGTTGAAAATCCCATTTGCTATTTTCAAGTGCTAAATCTGGCCAAATACTCTTATAACTTAGCGCTCGAAACTGCAAGAGTAATTGATATCGATGCATCTGACAGCCACGGCAAGGACGCTTTTTCCTTCATCGAGCGTGCTTTACAGGGGCGTAACTTTCCGGCACTTGGATCGTCATTTAAAGGATAACGCAGCCACCACGCTGGAACCCGGGAACCAACTGTATTCCGTGGCTTTCCGCTATTTACCACATCTTCGCACAAATGTGACTCATCAGAGGAAGTGGCAGCCACTCACCAGCTAGAGCATCTCAAAGTCCGGGCTATTGAAAACTTGTCTCGAGCGTTTTCTCACAGCATGCTGGTCGGTTGTCCTTCCTAGGGCGAATCTTGCCTATTGTTTGGGTTTGTTTGTTTGCGTGTATGTTTGGGTGTGTGTGAGATGTGTGGTTTTTTTGTCACCACTTTCTTTTGAATCTAGTTTTACACTCCAAACGCTCATACTAGCAAAGCCCGGTTTCGCATGAAATATAAGGAGAGTGTTTCGTTAACCCCTTTAACGATACGGGATGCTTTGAGGGTCCTTTTTTCACGTAAAGGCTTCTTATCGTCCACCCGTTAGAATGGATGGCAAGATACTACTTGAAGCAGCGGAACCATCGTGAAAACCGTTTCCCTGTGCCCTTATATGCCACCCTCGTTTCAAGCAGCAGCTTAATGCGAACAAAATGGGACGATTTGTTTTAGTTATCCGTCCGTGCTTTTGATACACACTCTGCTTCTGCTTTTCACCGGCATTTCCTCGGGCTCGGTAGCTCACTATTGTTTGTGGCACGGGATGGACGAACCAGACGCATTGCTCTTCTATTGCTTATCCATTTACACTAACCCCTCCGTAGCTCAAAAAAAGGGCTACCCAAGATACGAATGAGCTGAGACTAGTAGTAGCGCTGGTGCTTTGAAGAAAAGATAAAGAGATCCTTCCGTCGATGGTCTCTTCATTCGAAAAAAGATCCGTTGTTTGTATATCTTTTCCTTCGGAAGATTTTTTTTTTTCCATAACCGCCTTTGGGTGTGTTAGTGGTTTAGCGTTTAGCTTCTCGGTGCGTCTGTTGGGTCTGCTATCGGATGTGTGTGTGTGTGAGTGTCTGTGCAAGAGAAGGCTTCTTTTGGGAAATTTCTTCCCAGGCCAGCAAGCACAAAGCACTAGGATCAAGCATCCTTGCAGCTACGGTTGGTGATGGTGAAATCGACCGTTCTAAATGAATGTCTTGAGATCGTGCTATTGTCGGGCTATTGGAAGGGCTTTGGAAACGGTCAGTGCACCAGCTCGAGTATGGATATTCTGACGGTTGCTGAGTGCGGTCTATTTCACCGGCGAAACGGGAAAACCCGTAATGTGAAATGGATCGTTGGTTGAATGCGGTAAAAAATGGTAGATCAGCTTGGCTACAAAAATGGTAGACAAATAAATGATGAAAAGATGTTATATTTGTCTCTATTTTTCTATTTTTTCTAGGTTTTCTATTCTGGAAACGTATTGTTAAGCCGTAATTATGGAAAAATAAATAAATATTCAGGAAACGTATGTCTTTCTCAAAGATTTTTGAAATATCCGATTCGCAAGTCAAAACCACAGTACACTTACAATGCAACAGTTTCTGTGAAACAAAAATTTCAATACACCTTCTTACTGAACGAAACAGCAAAATGCACGAATTGCATTGTCTGGGCAGAATAATGAAACCTCCCGGTACGACGCAGGGAAGCCGTAGTTGCTCGTATCACCATTACCACCAACGCCACCATTACATCCACTTCATGGTTGGTGCGGAAAACTCATCTACACTGCACACCCCAATTGGCCCCAGGCATCCATTTAGAGCGTAATTACATCAGTCATCATCTATTCATTTTCACCCCGAACCAGTTTTCCCTTGGTTCTGGTTCTGAAGAGGGAAACTGAAATTGAAGTGAGATGGTACCGAAGCAGGTAGGAACTTTCTTCCTCTCGGGAAAGAACTTCCTGCATGCTGTTTTCTTCCTTCCGTACTTCCGGCAGCTGGATGCTGCTGCACGGATGCATTCGAACCCAACGGGTGGTGGGCAATGTTTTCGTAAAGAGTTCGTATCCCTTTTTGAAGGAGAGCAAATGCAATGTAATGCAATGCAACACGTGTGCTGGCATGCCATTGGGCTTAATAGTATAAGAGATTTGAGATGTTTCGCTATTTTTCGTATGTTTTCTTATGTTCTTGATTTGATTTGGTTTTACGTAGAAATACAAACATTTAGTTCTATAAGCTGGTGTGGTAGCAATACTGCACTGGTAAGGTATGGATCCGAACCCTCTTGATGCGGTATCAATTAGTCTAGTAAGCCAGAAATGGCAGGCATGACCTTTAGAGGTCGTTAGGCCAAGAAAGAAGAAGAAGAAGTGTAAATTAAACTGTCTGCATGTTTTGAACAAAATGTTCCTGTGAAACTCGTACTTTGCAAGTATTGGTTGTAGCGTTAATGTAATAGAGATAAAATGATATTATCAATACAAATTGATTGGTTGATTGGTTCAAATAATTTTCAATGATTTTTTTTCTTTTTATGAAAAATTATACCATTAAAATTCGTTGAAGATAATGATGTGCGTAACGAGCGGAGGTTCTATTCTTCTATTACTTCTATAATTAAGCGTGAAATAAAAAGTACCAGGCGTCTCCATCTTAAATTTACTACAGCTTACTTACTAATGCAACATTTTGTTTACTTACTATTACTACTACTTTGTTTACTGCAAAAGAAAACAAAAAAAAACATAATATCATAAAATCATCAACATTTCTAACAATATTTAAACTATAACACCACTTAAAGTGACTTTATTCTTTTCAAATTTTTAACACTTCTAGCCAAATGCAAAATGGAATTAGAATTTTATTGTTTGTAAAACAAAAAAGATCCTCCTTTACAATCCTTTCTCGTTCAGGAGCAAAAAGGCCGATACACCGTACCAACCTGAAACGCCGTTTGTTCCATTAAAATATTTGCATTGTGTCTCCAATCAAAGCGTTCAACAATCACCTCCACCACTACTATTACCAGGCCAGAACAATGCTACCGTATGCTTGCCGAAACGGTATAAGCAAGCGGAAAACACTCGCTACCGAGTGCATACACGGTGTTTTTTTCTGCACGAAAATCTACGCATGGCTAGGGAAATGTGATGAAAATCCCATTTCCCGTTCTGACAAAACCGGATTTGCCCGACGGAACTCCGAAATGTATCCCGCATCCATTGTTTCCCTTGGCTTCCGTCCTTTGCTTCCCATTGCATGGTTTGGCGCTGTAGGTTGAAGGGCGAAGGATCGAGAGGAGAACGAGAAGGTGGAAATAATGTATATTTATGTGTCATTGAAAAATGACAAATATCGTTCAATCTTCGCTGTTTGATCTCGCGAGCACAGCAGCTGACTGCGTCGAGCAGGCGTCAAAGTCAACGTCCTCGAACACAAACCGTTTTCCAATGCGATTTACTTCCATTTTCATTTTCATACCGTCCCACCCATTCAATTGCCACACCAGTCAGTCTTCTTACCCAAACAACAAGCTTATTGGCTTCGTCCTCACTTCGCGTACGCAAAACCATGGCCGCGCGAACGACCAGAAAAGATGAATCGTAAAAGTTCCTTTCCGTTATTGCATCACTCTTCACAATCCCACACACACACACACAGCGGGTCGGCGGGACGGTTTCTACGAAACGAAAAATGTGCTGGAAAATGGTTCGGTACTATTATTTGTCGGGAGGGACGCAAAACACACACACACACACACGGCACACATGGCAGAAAAAGGGAAAAAGAGCAATGCTCCGGTGTCAAACAGCAACAAAAAAATAAAGATGGGGAAAACTTGTCGAGAAGCCAAGGCAGGAACGAAAAATGGCCCTGTGCGAGCTGTATGTTTGTGTGTCTGGAGCAGCAATGGTTGCATGCTTGTTTTATTTCCTTCCGTAGGTTTTATTTTTCCCTTTTTGTCAAGCGTCCTCTCCGGGAGTTTTTCTTGTACTTTTTGGTTTAGGATGCGATACGCAAAGTGCCGGAATTCCATTTAGTATTTTTATGCGCTTCCTTTTCTTCTATTCTTGTTGCTGCTCGAAGGCGGAGTACAGTGGCCTCGAATCTTCTAGGATGCTTTCAGGGCACATCCTGCATGTCTCGAAATAAAACAATGTTTGGCATGTATGAATGCGCATTCTTGATACGGAGCAATTCCTGATTTGTTGTGGTGCAAAAAAATACTTCCTTGTACTTTATGTATTATTAAAAGGTGGAGTTTATTGTAAATCTTTTTTTTTATTGATTTACAAGAAATGAAGCTTAAATGTTCGTTATTTGCATCATAACAATAATTTTCCATTTCTCCCTCAAACAACAACAGCATTTGTAAGAAAACGTGCATACGATACGTACATCAAACAGAACTTCACTTTCCGAGCAGCGTTTTTCCTTCCGACACCGTTATTTTTATCCACTGATGCGATGCGTCGAAATACAACGTACACAAGGACAGGACCGATTCGTCCTATTTATGATGGAGTACACAACGCAACACTCACTACCTCACAATACACTGCATACATCACCGTATTAAGTCGCATACACAATATGAAAAGCCTTCGGGCTGCAGGAACGTTCAACAGATTGTACACTCAAACACAAATACACAACACGTACACTCATACACGCACTCAAATCCTGTACCGGATGGAATAGACACAATTACACATTATGTTACTTTGCACCGACGCTTTCTTCCGACCCATTCATAGGCTTCACTCATTTATTTCCACTCCCGCAGCGATTGTTGTGGCGCTACAGACGCTCCAGTACTGGGTAGAAGGGAAACAAAATGGAACCTCATGGAACACTCGTAAGGACGAATCCCGAACAGCACCGAGCACATTATGGTGTTGCTGACTGTTAGATGTATTTCTTTCATTAGCTGCTCTTGATTCCACATTAACGAGGTAATGCGTTCGGTCGTGGTGGTATGTTAGAAGCGAGAACTATCATCGACATCTTGTAAACGAAGCTTTATAGTAAGTGACGAGTACCGAGTTAATAATAAACCGAGATAACAATAAGTAGAAACTAATATGATGTAAAATAAAACAATTTCTTAAACCCTTTCTAATATTTCTAATTAAAGAAAACCAGCTTTTGAAAGTCGTATAAAGTAAGATCTCTTATTCTCGAACGGAACAAATACACCCTCTCTTTAAAGCTAAACTTTGTGCATTCAACCTTTCACACAACAACGCTTCCACAGATTGCGCACTACATCACTCACACACAAAAAGCTCTTTAATCAACCAGTTTAAGCACCTGTAATCACACACAGCGAGGATCCTTACCCAGTGCTAAGTATTATTTTTTTTTAACTCAAACACTACTCCCTTCCAGTAGGGTGCGTTTTTCACAAATTTCCACACTTTCGCTTCCGAGCGTCAAGCCCTTTCCTTGTGGTTCACATTCCCTTACAACACATTACACCGTGCTCACCGTACTGTTTCACCAAAGCACACGTCTTTGCAATGGACGCACCTTTTACCCTTTTTTTTTGTGTGTAGCACGAGATTAGAGTGGCAGGATGTTGTAAATGCAGCAGACACACCAGCCACTACACCATCTACTGGATTCAACAGCACCACCAGCAGCCCACTACTGCCTCGCTCTCTTTCTACCGACTACCGTTTCGGTCAGCGTACAGCAAATGGTTGTCCCCCAGGGTGGAACACAGTGGAGAAAATTTTCCAACCATCAATGGCCACGGTCAACACACTACTGGCCGTGCTCGGTACGGGACGATTTTTATCAACCGAAACTCCACCAGATAACGCAACAGTACGGAGCGTACTTGAAGGAGAGAGATTTGACATCCCTTGGGAATGTGACGGTGTGTTGGTGTTGGTATAATGGTGTTTTTGGTTACCACCAGCAGCCCACTACTGCCTCGCTCTCTTTCTACCGACTACCGTTTCGGTCAGCGTACAGCAAATGGTTGTCCCCCAGGGTGGAACACAGTGGAGAAAATTTTCCAACCATCAATGGCCACGGTCAACACACTACTGGCCGTGCTCGGTACGGGACGATTTTTATCAACCGAAACTCCACCAGATAACGCAACAGTACGGAACGTACTTGAAGGAGAGAGTTTTGACATCCCTTGGGAATGTGACGGTGTGTTGGTGTTGGTATAATGGTGTTTTTGGTTAGAGAGAGAGAGAGAGAGAGAGAGATAACTGAAGCTTTGAGAGAGCTTTTCCACGCTTGAAAGTGGTTGATTTCGGGGGAAAATGAGTGTGGATGAACAATGAGTTACCTTTCTGAGCTCCGGAGGTATTTGAGTGAAATAGTATTCTATTTTGGCTCTAAGTTCGTGTGATTTGAAGTTTTCCTTCCATAATTTGCAAAACACATGATCTTTAATAATATTTATGCACCTTTGTTCTGTAAAATAAATTACTTTAACTGATTACCGTTCGTGTTACTATCATTTGTTACAAATAAAAATATTACTGTTTAATGAAAAAATTATAAAAAAATTATTATTTTCGTTACAATAGTAAAATAATAGAGTTTCAGTCATTAGTTGCAGAATAAAATCAGTCACCGTATTTAGTATGAAACGAAATAATAATAAACAGAAATATTAACCGTGTTTTTTGAGTTACCGAGCGTCTGCCAGCAAAAACAAACCACTCAAGAGCGACAGAACCTTGAATCGGTGGCAGCTGCACTCGAGGAGAATGGCAATGAATTTCCACTCGATTTCCAAATTTCACTCAGAACGTGTCCGATTCGTGTATCTTTACGATTCTCCACGTCGGAAAAAGTAGGTCGAATGTAACAACGAACAATTCTCCCGATTTTTGCTACCCTTTTTCACACCCTCTCTCCATCTTCCTCCACACCTCACCAAGTGATTGTTTTCTCCATCAACTCTCAATGTCCTCCTTGGTCGTCGTTTTACGATAGCATTCCTGGGAGGAAATTTATAAAGATCGATAGTGGAAGCGTGCTGGGAGTGAGTTTTTATTCGATTGATAACGCTATTACCACTGGAACCGAAGGAATGATAACGCACACACGAAAAGCATGAGAAATGAGAAGCGAACAGAACGAATACGAACATTTCCTTGGAAGAGCCGTCTCGATATCGGTTAAAGAACAGGCGACCAGATATTTTGAGAGGATGAAATCTCAGTCTCAAAGCAGAGTTTCGCGGGCATTATTTATTATGATGATGATGACAAGAATACGATATAGTTTGAGGAGAAAGTACACATTTTAAACATATCAAACAAACCTGTCAAGAGTAATTTATTTTCAAAACTCAATATTCAGTAGCAATAAAAAGGAAGATTTAATTTAATTTATCAAGGATCAACCTCAAAAGTCAATAGATGCACAATGAGGTACATTCACATTTGGCTCTGCATTTCTACACAAAACAACTGCCGAATGATGATAATAATCTATCAATCAATTAATAAAATCCAACTCTTCCTGAGCAAAACGATCACTAACGATATTTAATTATATGCAACCGAGCAGGGACGATGTAATTTGTTTAATGGACATGTCACCATTTTTTTAATTAAAACATAAAACATGAGCTCATGCACATGTCATCGATTTTCAGCTTTCGATGGGGTTGCAATTCTGTGGAGGGTAAAGGTTACATCATCATAATGATAAAGATAATGATTTTTTTCTGTTCAACTCGCAACACAATTGATAGCGAGCATAAATTCAGAACACTGAACATTGATGCATTGTAGCACTCGGCTCGTGATTTGTAAGTTATGTTCATTACTCAACTGCCAAAGCCACAGCTCATCGCGCACGGTTTGGAAATTACCAAAGCTACATTCTGGTTGAATATTTCCTGTATAACCAATTTAATCAAAAGTAAAATTGCCTTAAGGCACTCAACTTCGTTTCCTGTTCGCTGGAGAAAAAAAACACACACACACTGTTGTAAAATTCGCTGAAAATGCACGTACGATGTGTGACATGTGCAGGTAACAAAAAACAAAATCCAAAAGGTTGGGAATGAAGGTAAAAGGGGTCGCCAACGTCCGACCGAACCCCACCAACATATTGCCAGGCGCAATCAGACCATCCCGATGATGCTGGCAGCTACATTCGCAAGCATGGGAATGCATAAATTAAAATTAAATTAACATTTCTCTATTTAATCAAGCTCTGCCCGATGATGCTACCCGCTGCCGATAAGTTTTCTCCATTTAGCTGCGGGAAAGACGAGTTTTCTTTTTACTTCCTTTTCATTCCTTCCCAAATGTTTCCTCCCCAAACATGTGTTGCGAGTCTGTTCTCTCGTTGTTTTTTTTTTACTGTGTCCCCATTTCTCGCTGCATCCCACTGATGAAGAAACCGCAACCAGAAACCATCGTTCCTGCCTCTCGAAGTTTGGTATCTTTTACTTTCCTTTTTCGTACAAAAGCCACCCTTAGCTAACCGCGCCTGAAACGTATGCAATCGAAAGACATTTTACTGATACTATCGAAAGGCAAGGGTTCAGTATCTCGGGACTACCGGTGTCGCTTCGAAAATAGTCGTTAAAAGGGGTGGGAAAATCCCACCCGAAACCCGCTCAGGCTTACATCAAACGCACACACACACACACTCAGGTAGCATTCGGTGAGGGAAGGTTTTCTAATTTTCCCACCGATTTTACGGTACTTCCTACCCGAACGTAGCATGACGAATGAGTTTCAGCCGTTAGCTGCAGGAAGTGGCAGGCAGCAACGGATGCAAACCGAATCGAAAGCATATCCTGTCTGCCTGCCTCGTGGGTGCGTTCCCGAACAAAAGGGCCGGTTAAAGGTTACGGCGCAGGGAAACCCCTTTACACACACACACACACACCGAAAAAAAACCTTACCTTTCTTTGGCTACTAATTTTGGGGAGAAAATCTTCCCACGACCAGTTGTGGTGTGGAAAAGTTTGTCCTGGTAGCGCGTTCGCATACCTTTATCGGGTGCGTTGGCTTTGGGAGGCATTTTGTTCCGTCGCCCTGGAAAAGAAAACGCTACCCACAAAAGCAGACGATGACGACGATGACAACGAACAACGAGCGTCGATGGGCTGAAGGATTTAATTCAATAAAGAAAAACCATTGTCACGAAACCGGTGTAGGCAGGCAAGTAATTCGGGAACATGGCCGGGAGTCCTGTGCAGTGATGTCGGTATGTGGGTGTATGGGTTTTGGATGTATGGAGTCCGTGACCTGGATTACGGTTCAGTATTATCAGCTACATTGGATGGAAAGGAATAGGGAACTTCCCTCATCCCATCTCGATGATGTGGATGAGTAAGGGAAAAAAGCTGTGAATATTCAAGGTCTTCGTGACCTTTTTTTCCCACAGCCCGGCAACATCGAACGGGAGGGAACAGGAAGTATCAGACAGTGGGGAAAGAAAAACAGCTCTTCCCTCTTAGTAGTACACGGAAGCAGGGCTAGAATTCTAATTTACCTCGGGTGACACTCATCATCCTTCTGATTCGGATGCTTGGCGATTTTCGGGCTTGTCATGTACTAACCGCTCGAGCCCAAGCTTGGGACTTAAGGATGACAACCCACACGAAAACACGCACACACACACAACCATCCTAATGTCCTTATTCATTGTTGGTATGCGTTTCTTTTCGGTTGTTCCGTAGCGTCTTTTATGAAGGGCGTCCCAGGTTTGCGGTTGAGTGTCTGCTTGGTATACCGAGCACATCCTCGAACCCCGAGCTGGGAAGCCAATTTCCTATTCCTGCCCGTGAAAAAAATAACCCGGCGTGAGTGGAAGTTAATGAAGTGCACGGTCGGTACCGTCCGGGGAACAGGACACTTAAATTAACCTTCCGAAAAAACGCAAACCTGCAGCACACGCAATAGATTCGTTCTAGTAGGGAACTCCTCCTAGGAGTGTTCCGACATACACACCAACCCATGGAAGGAATTTTTGGGAAAGGAATGAAGCGATCTCGTAATGCTCGTAACTTGACGATGGGTGTTTAGTTTAGAGGGTACGGGCTACTGTTTAGTTAGGTGACGATGCCGATTTCGTTGCTCAGACACATGGCTCACAATGGTTCCGCGTGCTGCTATGCGGTACAAAAATACGGGGTCAGCGCAGTCACACGCACCGTAATGGTAATTCAGAAGTAATTGCTTCCGGTTCCGGTTGCTTGAATAGAGGATTCAGGGATTTCGAATCGGTTGGTCAGACACAGCTGGCAACACTAATTCTGGCGGGTAAGGTAGGCGAAGGATGGAATGTTTAACAGACAGCACGAGCATTGAGCACTATTGAATGGGTCTTGCGACCGTATCCTTAATAAACTATGATTTAATACATTATTGATTTTTAATGTGGGTTTTTCGGGGACCTTTTCTGGTGCTGGTGCTTATTGTATTCCCATGCATAATTGTGTTACCAGAAAGAAAGGGCATATGCTTTTAAATGTAAGAATTAGGATATCAATTGTGGAAAGAAACAATTGCTTCAACGTTATGTGCCTTGTTGGAAAGTTTATGTACCAATACTTGTTTTTATGTATTTTGGCAAAAAAAGCTCATGAAAGGTATTAACATGGTTTTTGTTTTTATTGTGAAAATAAATAAAACAGTTGAATTTGGAGATCGTATATTTCATGTTTATGTTCTTTGTACAATAGAATTCATTTTTTCATAGTTTACTATTATATTTTAAATTAAATTTAAGGTTCTGTTATGTGAAATTTATGAGTAGGAAATGATTTTTTTATGTTGAAATTCTATCAAACAAGAATTTACTGGTACATTAAATGTTTAATTTTTCGATATGTTATATAATTTGCAAATGCATTTTCTTGGTATTTTTTTAACAAAAGTAGAAATTAACTTTTTTTTATCTAAATGTGCGTTTTTTAAATAACTTTATATTACTAAATGTTTGTCTCTTCTTCTTCTTTTGTGGCCTGCTCCTAGGGAGCACGTCTAACAGACATGGCCTGGTGTCCAATCCGTTTCCAGGAAACTCGGTCCATGGCTGCACTCCTCCATCCCCGGCTGCATCCGATATCCCTCAGGTTAGACTCCACTTGATCCAGCCAACGAGCTCGCTGGGCTCCTCTACGCCTCGTGCCGAACGGGTCGCTGACGAGCACTTTTCTGGCAGGGCATGAGTCCGGCATCCTCATCGCGTGGCCCAACCAGCGTATCCTTCCGGCTTTGACAACCGTCAGGATGTCTGCATCGTCGAACAGCTCAGCTAGCTCGTGGTTCATTCTCCTTCTCCACACGCCCTGCTCGCACACACCGCCAGCTCGACCAACATTATTCTCTCCGCAATGCTCTATTTGTCATAAGTTTGTGCCATTATCTAATGCGTTTGGCGAGAGTAAAATATAAAAATAACATTCGGATTTATTGGAGTACGTATGGCCGGTATAGCTGACATAGCCGAAATGATGGACAGAATGCTAATCGTTTGTTTTTGCAAATAAATAGGCAACAAAGAGTGTTTTGCGATCTTTAACTCAAGCATGACGCACATTTTATTGAACAAACCAATTCTTTAATTTTAGCTTCATCATGGATTTCCGCAAGCAACATTTGGAAGCGTTCCAAAAGAAGTACGGCATGAAGCTGGGCTTCATGTCTGCCTTCTGCAAAGCGGCTGCCTATGCTCTGCAGGATCAACCTGTCGTGAATGCGGTCATCGAAGAAAACGTAAGCAAAGCTCTGTTCCGGCGTCGCTTATTATCATCCCCTCTCGTGGCGTTTAACGAAATGTTTCATTTTTAGGAAATTATCTATCGCGATTATGTAGACATTTCGGTAGCGGTAGCCTCGCCGAAGGGTTTGGTCGTACCGGTGCTAAGAAATGTGGAAGGTATGAACTATGCCGACATTGAGCTGTCCATCGCTGGACTAGCCGATAAGGCAAAGAAGGGAACGCTCGCCGTAGAGGATATGGACGGTGGTACCTTTACCATTTCGAACGGTGGCGTGTTTGGATCGCTGTTGGGAACGCCCATCATCAATCCTCCGCAGAGCGCCATCCTCGGTATGCACGGCATCTTTGAGCGACCGATTGCTGTAAAGGGACAGGTAAGTGTAGATGGAAGTTGATGTTTTCATTCCATAGTTGTTGGTCTTATTTCGGATATTTACAATTCCGTCCGTTTTTCCAGGTGGTTATCCGGCCAATGATGTACGTCGCCCTGACCTACGACCATCGGTTGATTGATGGCCGTGAGGCTGTCACTTTCCTGCGCAAGGTGAAGGCCGCCGTCGAGGATCCTCGCATCGTGCTGGCCGGTCTGTAAGCGTATACCTACATCCTGTCAACTGCCGTCTGTCTGCGTTCACGAAGAAGAAGGATCTCTCTAATCATAAATCTGGCAGAAACCAGCTTTGTTTTTGTGTGACCGATCGATGGAACATTTAGCAGGACAACACTTTTCTACAGCACCAACCCTAATGAACCCTATGTACCGTGTTAGAGATTGCACAACCGTTGCCTAATTACTTGTTTTCTTACGAATCTTTACCCTGTACCGCAGTTCCCCACTCCAAAACCTCTCTGAGAGGCTCTCTGGTACGCGGTGTACGATTAAATACGGACGAAGTTCAAGCTATTGTAGTAATGTTGGTCCGACCGTTTGAATTACGACACGTCAAACATGAATGCGCGTTGCACGAATGTTACGATGACGAGGAGCAAGTAGACGATAATACTAATTTTGCCATGAAAACCATGTCCGGAAATCCGTCGTCTGCCAAGCAGCAATGATGGGTCGGAGTTGGCCGGACGCTAACTGGTATTGTTCGAAGATGGTTCTGCTAGTGCATTGGATGGAGTTGGAGTTCGGCAATCGTAACGTAGCCAGTAGTAGAAGCAGTAGATCCACTAAGCGATATAACACAAGCACATCATCATCGGCAGGTGGTTCGAGTTGTGTATTATGGTGCTCTATTAAGATAACGACGTTATATCGCGGTACACATTGACGCTTACACTTGCACGTAAACAACGGACGAAAGGAAGGATGGGTGATAGATTCGTTGTGCTTAACATCTTCTTAACTTGATAACATTTCGAGACAACCTTTGCAACATCAACAACAACAAAAAAACGAAGCGAGCAAACCGCAGTTTAGGTAGAGAAGTATTTATTTGAGTAAAAGAAAATAAAACCCAGTATGAAACATAATGCCCGAAAACGGTTCTACTCATTACACGACTGTGTTTTTTTATTTCTTTACTTTGAGTCTTTTTAACTGGGATTGAATGTAGTAGAATTTGGGACATCTCATGGACAATTTTACATAAATAAAAATGAAAAAATTAGACTTATTCCCCGATGATTTTATCAGCGGAAGAATAGCGTTGCTAACACAAGTTCCCCAGCTAAACGACTTTAGCATACAATTGCTTGGTAGCAAAATCGCATACAAGCTTGGGTACATGCAACAATGTGTATGCAACGTTGCTAAAATTCAGAATAATAGCTATGAATAGCTGGCAAAATAGCATTCATTTTAAAACAATATTTTTTATCAGTTTACAAGTTTGTTTGTTGGCCTATATGATGTTTCGTTGGGGAAAAAATATCTAGACGGTATTAATGAAACGGGTTTTAATCGGATTTTCCGTGTCACTATGAGATAATAGTTTTTTCTTTGGCAATATCATATATTGTTACTTTATATTGTTCTTTCTAATCATGGATTTCCAAATATATAGCTTTTTTATATTCAATTAGGACGGTCTGGCCAAAAAGATAGTTTTAAAGTGCTCTAATTTACGAATGTTTAGAAGTAAAAACCGCCGAGCTAGTGCAATTTTGCTATGAGATGAGATGGCCAAGAGTTATGATACGAGGAATGGTGGACTGCACCGCTACATACGAAAGTTTTTAACTATGGCTAAACAGGACATTTCTAGGAAAGATTGTCGAATATGACTTTTTGTTTTGTTCACCGAGAAGAAAATCTTAATAGAGACCTAGTATTAACCGCTCGAAGCAAGACACCACGCCCTGGGGACTGTTCGATTCGGACGGATTAAAACCTTCTCGTGCCTCAGACCTATCACTGCATTATCTTTTAGGGCATCACTTCAATGACAAGCCTTCTGTGCACTATGATACCCTGGCTAGGGGCATCAGGCGTATGAGACTCATGATCATCCTTCGGCAGTTATTTCGGTAAAGTACCCTCTCAACTGCCGAAGTTAGTCCGCTCCTCCTGTGTGGTAGCATACCGTCAAACAGTATAAAGCTGTAAGATCACCCAACAATGGCTGCTACAGCTGAACGACGACGATGACGTTGATCTCGCTGCTGCTGCCATCGTTCCGTTGTTGTAGTCTCGTATGTCTTCAAACTCCTGGCACTCGAATAGAACACGGGCTGGAGACTCGATGCAGTTGAGACGAATAATTTGGATAATTTGGTGATTCTATAAACGCCATCCGTTGTAGATACTCGTTGAAGAACTGGGTTAGATGGAAGCCTGGTTCCCCATATCGTATCTCGAACCAGATTCCAAAAGAAAAAATCCAAATTACGAGGATGACACATTCGAAGGCATGGGTTACTAGGAAATTTCTTTTGGGATAACATACACCAGGAATTCAACCCACTCAACTTAGGGTAAATCCTTTTCTTGCTCAATACTGCCCTTTACACACCAATTAATATTCTTGAAAATGGTTTACTCGAAGGGTTGAAGTTTATAAAGGTTCTTTACGAACCACCCATCACCACCATTCGAGATACGAGCAGTGTGAGATAGAAGCAAGGTACCATTGCACATACAATCGAGGTAATACTGCCACTACAGAACGTCTAGGTCAGCCACTTTAGGATTTCTTACCTGGATATGGCAGTTAAATAAGGAACATGTATGACAAACTCATTTATCCGCGGGTCTCCCGAATGTATTTAACAATAAAATGTATGCCAACTTAGACGTGGAAGTATCAAATACGATAAAAAGAATGCTATAACGAGTTTCCAAACAACAACAAAATTTTTGTCAACTTGTGAACGAAATATACGATACATTATTATATTGTTATTAAAAAATGAAAAAAAATGCTTCAGAATTATTGAACATGTGTAGCAGAGTAACGTACTTTATAAATATTTTCTCATTTTACATGCGTTGACCAGGATACCCATACAAACTATACCTAGTTAGGCAGAGTCAGATTACTTGGCATCTCATTAATAAGTTAGACAAGTTTGTTAAGTTATTAAAATGTTAAAATATTAAAATATTCCTACCGAGTTAACTCTCCATTTTTGTTGCATTAGAAAGTTTTGTAGAATAGTTTCCCCGCACTTAAGAATGGCCTTGCATTTCATTCAATACTGATCAAGCATATGAAATCCATATTCGTCCACCATGAAACCATAACTATCGTTAAGTTACTTATAAGAAGATACATAAAAAATCAAATAATGCTAAGGTACTAAGGGAAAATAAATCTTCCAAGACACTCTTCAAAAGAGACAGCAGCGAGTTAAAAATGATAAAAATCCAGATGAAATTTAGCTTATTAACTGAATTACAATTGTAGCCTACTGTGATATGGTCTAAGAAGTTAACGAAAATGAATTGTGAGTGAATAAACATATCATAAAAATATAATCAAATCATTTTGCTGCTCATAACTTGAGACGGTGTAATATACCACTCTTCAGGGCCCCAGTCTATGGACTGGCAGCCATGGACAATAAATCCTACACAGTACATTAAGAAACAATAAACTATCCGTACAGTTATAAAGAACAAAAAACCAAAAATAGATTGCCCATTATTTCGTGTGTTCTTCAATAATTTTATACACAACTTTGCACGCCAAGAAAAAGACAAAACACTGCCACAAAAAAAAAATGGCAGTCGGAAAAAAAGAAAGATCTCGGAATCGAAATAAAACAAAGACAAAAGTCCCGGCACAGCAGTAACTAGCAGGGCTAGCTTTGTGGGGGGGGTGGGGATGGCACATTAATGTCGGAAGTTTTGTCATAAAGCATGAGATACGAGCGAATGATTATGTTTTATTGCCACTTTGTACGGGGCGTTCGTTGCTGAGGTACACGGATGCTGCTGTGCGTCTGGCTGTGCTCGAATGCACTTTTGCCGCCATTGGTCGGAAATCAGCAAAAGACGGCGAAGCAAAGTAGTAGTGGCAGCAAACGCCGAAAGATGTTCGGTTGAGTTCGGATATTTCACTTATTGGTGGCCATGATGAAGAAAGAGGCAGTGAACGTAACGTTCGTTACTAAATAAATAAAACACAACACTTCCCCATTATTTTTTTTGGTTGTCTCCGAATATGTTTCTTCTTTATTTCATGTCCTTAAATCTTCCGAGTAGCTGTAACCGTCGCTACATTGCTGGCTTTATTTTGTTAGTGTTTTCTTCTTAAATTTACACAATTTTAAGATTCGCTTTATCTTTTTTTACTAAACGTTACTTGTTTATTAGATACATGGTTTGATTTTGAAATTCGATTGGTAAATTCTTCTCCAGATTCCAGTTCCAGTTACAATGTCTAGTATCATTAATATTATAAGCGGTACTGTCTGTCTGTCTGTGCAGGTTTGGGTGTATGCCATTTTACTTCAGATTTCCAAATTTCTCCAATTTTCTGCTCTTCTGACATGACCGCTGACTGACCGAGATAGGTTGTCCGGATAAGGCACATGCTTTTCTTCAATGTTCCACGTCAACAAATGTGTACCTTCTGTCCGAACAGGTCGTGTGTGATTGTGGGTGACCGGTGCCGATGTCTCTGTTGGTCCTTCAGTGTTTTGGGGGGGGTTAAACAATTAAGATAAGCTCACTCAATCCCATCTGAAAGACGGTCAGTAGTCGGGTCGGATCGTTATGGCGTTCCATTGCCCTGTCCATTGTCTATTGTCCATTTCACAAGAAAGCAGCCCAAAAAAAAGGAGGAAACTTTGCTCGAGAAAAGTCTCCCCGACGCGGGTGCTTGATAATTAATTTCTTCACGGACAGTGACACTGGCACGAAAAGTGTGTCACGGATTTGGGAAGGATGCACGAGATTCTGGTCAGTGTTTTGGGATGATGAGTTTTGTGCTTCGTTCGGGATTTGTTTGCCGTTATTGTGCCTTTTGATTGCCTTATCTTGATTTTGTTCCGAATACGCGAGGGTTACATGTAGCTTCCGTTAAACACGATGCTGTTACCTACCATCCGAAACAGGCCCGTCCCATTTTGTTTTCCTGTGTTGTGTGCGTGTGAGGTGTGTTTTTTTTTGGTGTTGGTTTGCCTTTTAGTCTATTCTTCTTGAGCCAAGCGGCTTTTGCGTGTACGAGTCATTGGGTAAGCTCCCTGTGCTTATAAGGGGTACAGATGGCCGTTAATAGATGTCGCGGTGTTAATGTAAAGGGGTCCGTGTTTAAATGTGACAAGGACGAACGTTCGGGGTGGCCAGCTGGCAACAGTTGATTTTTGTTTAATTTTTTAGTTTAGTTGTTACAGATTTTCCTCTTCTTCAGCCGCAGAATGGTAGGTGATTGATTCCGAAAGCATCGGTAGACGAATTTTTACACAACTTCGGCTTAATTTGTTCCATTTGCTAAATGCTACCGCTGTCAACGCCGACCGAAACATGATTTAAAATCAAGCATCACTACATTCTACGACAAGTTATCGTTATTACTTAAGTAGTTTTTGTTTGCTTTTAAAATATTAATTTGTTAAACTTTTCACCATAAATTAAGTCCTTATTTTTTCTTTGTTTCATTTGTTAAATAGAGTAATTTAAACAGTAAAGCAAATATTTTGACCTGAGACTTGATTGTTGTGTTTTGAGTGCCATACATGTTACTTATATTATTACAGATTTTGTTAGTCCTATTTTTTCCTGCATAATGTGCTGTGAAGATTGTACACGCGTTCCTGTTTTGTATCCTCCAGCACAATATAACAGTAAAATAGATTCTTCCCTGTATGTTTGTTCGATTGCCTAAATTGCTTTAAAGCAGTTAAGTTTATGCAATGGCTGGTTTCTTCTCGGACTCTTTCATATAGTTTACTAGCCTGGACGGATACATATATTATTTCGTTGCTTGCTTTTTTGTTGCTGTCTACTCTTAATACCATGTGTGATTTTTTTTATTTCTAGTATAGTTTTCTAGTATCTCTTTTGTATGTTTTGCTTGCTTCTTTATAAGGCACTTAACGATGAAGTTGTTGCATCATGTGTTGATTGCTTTTTTTTGTATTAATTTCACATACCTCGGAATTGATTTTAAATGTCTTATCTAAGTTTTGTGTTTCGTGTTTGTTGCTTTTTTCTCTATCTTTTCAACCGTTTTTGTATGTTCTTTACTAGTTATTTTGTCATTTTTAATTCGAATTGTGTTTCACTGTTTTATAAACATTTCACATCTGTTTTTTTCACATTTTGCATACCAGTTCTATATTCTTCTTTGTTTTCTTCGTTTTAGTACTGTTAGTACTGCTTTTCTTTACTCTTTAAATTGAAATAATCATCGCTCGTTAAAATCACTCGAACAGACGCCGAAAACGCATCTTATACATTAAAAATATTCATTGAAAACGATCAGTTCACGCGCTTAACAGCTCACCCCTGTCGCTGGCAGAGAATTACCACTACTTTGCTAATGAGAAAAAGGTCCCTAACGCTATAAACATTATCTAGCTTAATTTATCGTAACTACCTACTAGCCTGGTAAATTCGTTTGTGTTTTGTTTTGCTGCATAACATTAATTTTAAGTTTCCTTCAATAGTGGTAGCAATGCATGCATATATAAAGAGTATAAATAAAATAGAAAAAGGAACACACTGTGCGAACTATGCTGAGTTCGCAACTTTTCTGGTTTCGAGTTTGCTTCATCGGAGAAATATTGCGAAAAATGCGTGTCAATCAGTAGTTCAACCGTTGTCATTATTTCATTCGAATGTTTGCATTCAAACCGTGGAGAGTGTATGTGTGTGTATTTGATTGTTTGTTTGTGATTGTTAATTGTTCATTGTTCAAAAGAGAGTGGTAATAAAATTCCATTTTTCTTTGCTTTTCTTTTCCTATTTTTACCCACCAGAAAGTGGGTGAATACTATTGCAGAGTTTTTGTTGGGTTAAATGTTTTAATTATGATTTTGAAAGTTTTACATTTTAGTATCTTTTTTTATCAAGTAAGGATTATTTGCTTAAAAGCAATCCTACGATCCTGAAGCGTAAGACGAAAACACGAAACAAACAAACGAAAAGATGAAGGACAGTTAAACAAGTACATACATTAAGGTGAGAGAATATGTAGTGTGGGAGCAAGCTAAGATAAAAGAATGCAATGACGGTTCACAAACAAAATTGTGTAAAACGAAACGAAACTAGCAAAGACAAAACTACACTCGGTTGAATTAAATATTGTACGCACCTAGGTAAATAAACCCTTCGAAGAATACGCCTCGGGACAGTACGCCCTACGGGATGTGACGTGGCGCTATCGATCTTTCCGTGATCCACTGATTTGAGCTTTTAGTTTCGGTTTTTCCTTACTATTAAGCAGAACCAACATAATGGTGTGGAAAGCGTGCTGTAGAAACGAGAAGCCTTTCCGCGAAATGTGACGAAAGTTGGTAACATTCTTAGTTCCGAAAAAACAGTTGCTTTCCACTTTTCACTTTTTCCTTGTTTTGCTTTTCCTTGTTTTCATTTTGTGTTCCACCTGAATTGGTTTTAGTTTTGAATTAGTTTTTCAGAAAACGGCTACTAGCGGTAGCGGAATCTTGACACACTCACACACAAGCTGGCGAACCTTTTTGAACCTGTTTTTCAAATGCGGGTTAAAGAGATCGGGACCGGGACCAAGTGGACCAATATTTTGATGACAGATTGTGTCGAACGTTTTGCCCTCTAGAGCGGCTTTTGGGGGGATGTGTTTTTATGGTGTTCTGTGTTTCTGTTTTTGCGTCACTAGTACCGGTCGTTTATATGGCGGTTATTATCGAAACTGTTCCCTGCTGTAAGATTGTAATCAATGGCCATATTCATAACTTTAAGCCTGACTTTGAGTACACACCACACTACACAACAAGATGCTGGCAGAACAAGATGCTTACGTGGCCCAAATGGTGTGCTTAGAGAGTTTCTTGTGTTGTTTTGAAAGATGTGTCCATCCATGGGTTAAGTAATTCGGGCCCGAGCACCGGGCGAATCTTTGGAAAGAAAACTTTTGCAATCCCAAAAACGGACGGACTACCAGTTTTTGATGTAGTTGGCATAGGGAGAGAGATAGAGAGAGAGAGAGAGTTTCTTTTTTTTTTGTACTTGGCTTTCGTGCTGCATCTTACGGAAAGAGTTGCCCATGATTAGGTTTCTGTTGCTGTACCGGGTCTTGCTGTGGCACGACTTAAGATATGCAAATTTCTAGTTCAAAAGGAAATGCCAGCCACCTTAAGCAGAAAAGTGGTCAGCGCGTTTGGGAGTTAGGGGGGCCAATGGCTTCCAACTTTGCAGCAGGATTATTTGTGTGCATATAGAGACATGCCGAGCACCGAAAAGGTGAGTTTAGGACTACGGTGCAAAAACTTTTCCCGTCACTCTTTCTCGTTGTGTGCGAAAATGTTGCAAAAACTTGGAACTAAGCAAAATCTTGCCAACTTTCTTATGCATGTGTGTGCGTGTGTGTGTTTGTAAACAATACTGCCTAATTGAGCATCCCGGAAGACATATTTCTTGATTATTCTTGTACTGTGGTTTTGCAAATCTCAAGATTTTTCACAATGTTTTGACTTTTCTCTATTTGTTTTTTGTTCTTTGGTTCTGTTTTTGCTTTCAATATTTTCGATCTATTATTATTAACTTTTTGTTTCTTCTTGTGTTTTGAGTTTGTTTTTTGCTTTCCCAAGATTATTGTTTTTGTTTTGTAAAAATTATCAACTTTTTATATCTTTTTCACTGTAACTTAAAAATCATTTTTTCAGGTTGCGATTTTGCTGATTTTACCCTTAGCGGACGGTCAGCGGTCTAACACATTTCTCACACAAATTAACCGAACGCAAAGAGAGAGTTGTCCTGTAACTTAAGCAAAAGAAAACATAAATTGCTTTACGGCGCTTCTTCCTGGGCGATTGCCCTTTTTTTGGATGATGCTGGGAGCCGCCTATCCACCTACCACCATCGAAGAACAGTAAGGTGGAGTAAAAACGGGAACCTGCCAAACCTGTTTTTGATGCACCGTTCGCCGGTCTCTGTACCACGAAAGGAAGGAAATTTGTTTGAAGATTGGCCCAGAATCGTCCTACCGTCTAGGACACAAGTTTCTGATGTCTTTCAGTTCTTGGTGGGGTTGGATGCTACTGGGGAGGAAGGGTTTTTTTTGTTGTTGTATCTTTTCATGTGTGGCCTGTTCTTCGACAGCATCGTAGTGACACCAGTAGGTGGTGCTCCCGTGGTCAGTCATTTTGAGAGGTTAATTAACAACATATTTCGTTTTGCGCTTTGCTATTAGGAATAATTTGATTACATTTCCGTGCCTCGTGACAAGACGGTACGCCACTTGCCTTCTGTGAGTGGCGCTGGATGTAGTTGAGTGACCTGACGCCTATCTTTAGGCGGCGGTTCGGTTTTTTGGACGGCCGAGAATACCGAGAAAGCCGTCTTTGCCGGAAATTGTTTCTACCGAAAGGAGTGTTTCGTGCCCGGAGTTTGAGGTTAAGTTTGGTTGCTGAATTTTACGTCTTTAAGTGTCGTTATTTGAATTTTCTACTATTTCTCTTCCCTTTTAAAGTGTTTTTTGTTTTGTGTTTTGTATTTTGTGTGTTTTGAAGCCCTTAAATACGCGCAATTCTTCTCGATTTATGATTGTTAATTGATTAACTTTGCCTTTTCTATTTGTTTTGGATTTGTTTTGTTGTTGAATTTTTTTTTTCTTATTTCGTGTTTTGGATTTTGGTTTCTCTTTTGTTAAACTGTTTTTGTTCTGAAGTTCAATGATTTTCTTGATCGAGTTCTATATTCTTGTTTTGGTGAAACTATTTTTAAATCTGATTTTCTTCTTTGTAAATATTCAAAACTGTTTTCGTTGTTTGTAGTATTTCTTTTTTGAAGTTATTATTCTGTTTTTTAGTTCTTTAAATGTTGTTTTTATTGAATTTGGTAGCCTGCATTTGAATTATTCTGGATTATTTCTTCATTTTTTTTGTGATTTTGAATGTTTGTTTTTGAGTATTTTCTTTATCCGTTTTGCAATTCTATTTTATTTATTCCGTTTTGAATTTTCTCTTATTTCTTTTTGTTTGCTTTTGTTTTTTCTTCTTCATGTCTAGCCTTATGTTTTTTCACTGAGATTTGATAATTCCGTTTTTTGCTGATCATCACTAATTACTAAATGCGAGCACAAATACCTATCGCTTCGAAATGGAAATGGCCAGAAGAACTTTGTGCTGAACCTGTTCCTTCACCTCAACAACATATTCATATTCAATGAAGCGTGCGTAAACTTGTGGTGCAATTTTACCAAAAAACTGTTCCCCTTTACTTTCCCGGCTTGGTCGGAAGATGAGTTTTACGGAACGACCAAAAACCGAGGATCCTGATAAGATGTGCCCTTCGAGAAGATTTGCGCGATTGTGTGGGGATGGTTGGTAAATAGATTTTCGCATCAAAGAGAATTTTGGCCCATTCTCCACACCCGAAGCTACTAACTTATCCCGAAATAGACCAAAAATTCCGTCCGAAATCGTTGCACGGTGCGTGTATTATTAATTTTTGATAGACACCACCAGATAGATATCTTAGTCTCGCTGTAATAATAGTTTTTGCGTTGTGTTTTTTTTGTTGTTGGGATTTTGGAGATTTATAAATATGGTTGGAATTTCGTTGTGTGCATGTAATAATGAGTTTCTTCTATCGGCGAACTTAAATCTTACGTGCCACGCGGATCGGATGGGGAAGGAATAGAAAATGAAATTTTATCCCTTTCCACGTTACCCAGCTGCCGAGCGATGAGCGTAACCGCTTCAGCACACTGCAGATCGATCCCTAACGCCATCCGCTCACTAACCGGATGGGTTGGACGAGCACGCTCGTGGTGCCGATACCGGTGGCCGATACGATGGAAAAACACTGTCCATTCCATTCTCCACTCGATTCACATGGACACGCCATGTTTTGTTTTTGTGTTTTGAGTGTTTATGGTAAGGAATTTTGCTTGAGATATGCTTTTGGGTGGATTTAAAGAAATAAATACCGATAATTGATTGTGTGAGAAATGGCTAAACGCTGACGATGGTTTTTGGCTCTTAAATGATATGATCAAATTGAGTTTTGTTTGCTATTTTTCTTTTCCCATTTCTTGTCCTATATGTTTGTGTAAAAGTTTTAAAGAGATTTTATAATTTCCTAGTGACGTAAAGTGTAAGAATTTTCCGTAACTTGCTTTTATCGTTCGCTTAGTGTGTGTGTGTTAGAGTGTTTGTGCCAGTGTTTCCTAGTGAGTAGTAGCCGTGTCGATTTTCCACGCTCAAGATCATGCAAGCCCTACACGCGCTATCCCGCTTTTTGCTTTTTTTAAACCCTGTCTAGAAATAGAAAAATAAAAATAATGCTTTTTAGTATCACAATTCCGTTTTTCCGATGGTTTTGTTTTGTTCCGGCGTACTTCCAATATCCACCAACCTGAGTGCTGTTGGTTGGATACGGTTGGACGCGTGTGCTTCAAGGAAATCATCTCCTTGCGATTTCTGCACGGGTTTTTCCTGCTGCTGCTATTAGTACGCTATTACGCTAGTGTGTTCAGTTAATCAGAAACAAAATCAAGAAACTAAATAGGTTTCGTTACAAAAACTGGATGCCTTCTTTCGCGATCCGCAGCACTCCTTCCGCGACTGACCGGGAGAAGTGCCGGGTTTGTTTTGTTTTTTTTTTTGGAGGAACTTAGTAAATACGTAACTATCACCAACGTCTGTCGGTTCGGTTGTGTTTTCGGGACGAGATTTATAAGTTAATCGCACAGCAGAAACTTGTCGCCTTCGGTTTTGTTTTTCACGTGTCTCGAAACGTTACACCAAAAGAGTCAGCATTTTGGCTGCCATTTTTGTTTTTTTTGTCTCAAACACTCGGTTCTCTTCCAGGTTCGGTTTGTGTCGTTGAGTTTTGTGCTTTCTTCTTGAGTTTTCTTTGTTAGTGTTTGAATGGTTTTACTATCTTTTTGGTTTCTCTCGATTATCTAGACGTTTTATATATTGTTTTTTTCCCCTAAAATTGATTTGTTTTGCTTTCCATTATATGTCCAACATATTGATGTAGTTCAAAACGATTAATTTACAGCTTAACAAAGCATAACAAACAGTACCATTTTTTCCTTTGTTTTGTATCGTTTTTTTTGCGCAAAAAAACCCGGTTCTAGTCAGGTAATATACTAAATTGGTAGCTTTTTAACAGTTAAAATAAATGGGTTTAAATATCAACAATAGGACTTCAATTGGCATGATTCCTGTAATTGGGGGTTTTTGTTTTCGTTTTTACCTTGGTTTACCAGTTTTGGCTAACATTGCAGGTTGACTAATTTTCGTTTTGTTTACCTTTTTGTTTGCAATAAATATAACAATGTTTTGTTACCATCGTGCGTGCCTTTATATGCCTATTACAACTAAAACAAAGTGTAGATTATTTGGAACAAATTTGTAATCTCTTTGGGCAACCATTTTGGCACCGGTTGCATCACAGTCAAACAAAGAATGATTAATTCTTTTCAAAAGTTCTGTATCATGTTTTTGGTTAACTTTTGTTTTGTTTTTCTTTTTGTTTTATGCTAATTAATGATTGATTTTCATTTGTAATAAGTTAAACAATCCTCAACCTGCAATGGATTTTTGTTTTTTCCATGTTTTTGCTTTGTTTTGTTTCCTTTACTCTAATAATTATGTTTTGTTTTGTTCAATTTGGCTATCTTCACCTAATTGTTATAACAACAAATGCAAGCTTTTGTGTTTCTTCTTGTTTCAAGAATCAAAGAACATATTTTACTATCTGCAATTTTTCATTTTCATATTTGTTTCGTTACGTTTTGCATCTTTTTGTTTCTTTTTTGAGTAACAAAACAGAAAAGAAAGCATAAATATCACATTTTTTGAGATTCAGTTTTCCTATTTTTGTGTGCGTGTTTCTGTGCTGTTACTTCGTGTTTGTTTGTAACCGAAATGAAACCAATTTCGAGCAGACGAATTTCAACACAGAACTGATTCTGTCGTTTGATTTACACTACCAAAACATTCACTTTTTGTATTGTCCATTAAGTAGTAGCACCGTTCGAAGGGAGTAAATTTTATGCCTTTTGGTAGTGTTAGTGAAGTAGCTGGGAATGTGTGTGCGTGTTTGTAAGCGACAACCGTTTAGAGGTGTGTATTTTCGAAACAAAACATTCCAGTTTTTGTTTATTGCTATTGTTTCTTGTTTCTGGCGATTGTGAGTATTTTTTTTGGGAAGATGAGTTTAGAATGCTATAAGAATGCACACACACACACACAGACACAGTATGATTGTCTGTGCGCGTGTGTATGTGTACGTGTGTTTATAATTGTTTGTTTTCTTCTCTGGGGGTTAGTTGACTGTATTGTTGGTGAGCAAATAAAGATAAGCATGTTTAAAAACTAAATCCTGAGTATGTTTACGTTTTTGTTTTCCTTTTTTTTCAAAGGGATTTGTTTGGTTTGCAAAAAAAACAAGATAAAAATGTTAATGTTATTGTTTTGTTGTTTAGTTTTGTTTTGCAAAAAGAAGTTAACTATTACTAATTCAACTATTACTAACTGCTTCCTGCTCTATCGCGTGCTGTGGTGAAAGGTAAGGATGGAAAGAAAATCCCCGGGCCAACTTAAGCTAATGCGTGATTTTTTTTCCATGTTTTCAATGTATCTTTTTCTTCTTTTAACCCCCAAGTCTGTGTTTTTTCTTCTTCTTCTTGATGTGCGTTTGAATAATTGTTCTTCTGCTAAAGGGTGTGTTAAAGCGCTTAAAGTAATCGTTGTTGTGTAAAAGTATTAAAATATAAAATTGGAGCGATGCATACGTTTGAGTGAGTGCGAGAGAGAGAAAGTGTGTGGTTGTAGTAGTGTGTTTCGTGTTTTGCCAAGCAACCATTTGTGTTGCTTGGATGCTTTTGGATTTAGTATTCAATTTTTTTTGCCTGTTCGTTTGATGATAATTTAGCTTATTTTTCCTGTTTATCTCAACATTGTTTTCGTCAGCAAAAAATGGGACTATTTAATTTTGTGGCGTTTCTTGTACCTTCTTGCGAATAATGTTTTGGAGTGCGGAAAAAAAACAAATCAAAAATTCTCATTTAAACAAAACGAAATAATGCAATCGAAAAGAAAAATCCAATCGAGCTGCGCAAAAAAAAACCGGCCACAACCGTGGAGGACCGTGCGCGGCTTCACGAAAACGAAAAACCATTTTAAAAATAATAAGATTGTGTTATACTTCTCTGCAAGCTCTTGTTTGAGCCCGTGCTGTTTCCCGTGCGCCGAAAGCTTTGGCTCCACTGCTGGCAGCTGGGAAAGTTTTCTGCCCGGTCAATCGTCGTCGTCGTCGTCATCGTCGTCGATGTTCCCACGTTGGTATCACCCCGTCGGTATCCGCTGCAACGCTGCAAACGCCGTCCGATGCTGTCAGTTCCAGAATTGCTGAAGTCAACGCTGCTGTTGCTGTGTGTGCCGGGTTGTAAAGGGGAAAACGCTGCCAAGTTTTCCCCTCGTTTTTAGTGTGTTGGTTTTTAGAATTTTCTCCTCCGAAAAGCAGGATACGTAACGGTACGGTTGCCGAAGGAAATAAGGGGCACCATTTTCCCCAGCAGCAATTGGGTTGGTTTTTTTTCGGTTGGTCGGCCAAACGCCGAAACGAGGATGCTTTTCTCCGCAATGTTGGCGAAGACGATGGTGGTGTTTAAGATTTTACCATTTTCCAAAGCTGATTCACCGACTGTATCGGTGTATGTGTGCATGGGTGCGTGTGTGTGTGTGTGGAGGTTAGAATTGGAATTTGTAGGTGCGTCTGTATGCGTGCAGCAGCGTACGTGGGTGACACGTGCTGGCTGTTGGCGCTGTCGTCGTGACCGTCTTGTTCGCGCAAAGACGTTTCCTTGTGGTCGACAAACTATCGAACACGTCGCTGTTGAAGATGGACAAGATGGCGTATCAATATTTTATTCGCGTGAAGTGCATCATTCATTCTTCGGGGGGGTTTTTTTCTTCTTGCTGCATAGCGCTTCTGCTGGCCCAGGGGTGAGCGTTTTTGTGTTTTTTCGGCGCAACTTCTTCACACAACTTCCACTGTGCCTTATTCTCAATGAACATTCTTGGCTGGTTTTTGGGCTGTCTTTCGGGTGATTTGAACGAGCTTGATTATTCGGTGTTCGGTTCAACGGTGTAGCGTAGGTTTCTTGGTAGGTATATTGGTTCGTTCTGCTCGGTTCGGTCTCAAGAATGGTTCACACCGGTCACCGGTTTTGTTTTGGGAGAAGCCTGAATCCAATCAATGATAATAGACATTGCATTTTGCAGTCGGGTTTTTGGGCTTGTTGACACGTTCGTTACACGTTGGCGAGTTAGGGTTTTTGAACTGATGTGTGTCATCTGCTGAGAATTCGTTCTGATTCGAGTTCTGATGGAATGCTTTTCTTCCGGAATGTTTTTTGGTTCCAAACATGATGTTGCAAATAGTTGATGTCTGGCGGGTGAGTTCGTTCAAATCCTTCTATCTGTGAAAGGAGAAACAAAACTAACCTTAGCGAACTTGGTAAACTATATCATTAGTCCTAACAGAAATAAGAGCGTAAGGAAGTAAAATAGCAAATGACTCCGAACTAGAAATATTTGAGGATTGTTGGTCAACATCTAACAAGTCTTAATTTCAATGTTTCAACTAGAGTACTTTGGTGTAGAGTTTGGAGTAATATCACCTCCAGAAAACTGTCTCTTGGTTACAGACAACTGCTCTAAATGTCTCAAAAAAGGTTTTGGACCAACATAGAAACTATTCTCACTACAGGAACATAAGCAAGGCTTCAATAACTTCACATTAACAATCTGCAAAGTAACACAACTAACAACCTTCCTGTGCACAAACTTTTTACCTTGTTTTCCATTGCAAAGTGTAGGTTCAACGTCACTTTATTCACACCATTTTGTACGTACATTCAAATACACAGAACTGTTTTCGCTATTTCCAAAACAGGGATTTTTGTTGCGCTTATCGGC
Organism: Anopheles maculatus; assembly: GCA_002091835.1. Lineage (NCBI taxonomy): Eukaryota > Metazoa > Arthropoda > Insecta > Diptera > Culicidae > Anopheles > Anopheles maculatus. The sequence continues at coordinate 124,333 of KZ061539.1, read as the reverse complement.
AAAACTGAAGTGTTTGTCTGGTTCGTGAGCATAATTTACTATTATTCCATTTTTCACACGTTCTGAATGTTTTTGTTTTGTTTGGTTTTTTGGACACTGTAAATGCTTCGCTTTTCTTCGCACAACTGCACTTCACTGCACGCCTTAGTGCTGTACCACACTGCACTAGAACACTGCGCACTGATGATGCATGGCTTGCGCACACACTTAGACCAAATCGAACGGTGGATACCGAGCACCAAAGTCACCGCACGTTTCCATCGGCATGGGCCGACCGAAGCGCAGGAAGATAGAGCTCCTCGCCAGGAGAATAAAGTGATGTTGAACAGTAGATGGACTTGAGCGAACTGATTTTCTAGCTCGCACCGTGCTCAGCAGGA
>KZ061539.1:0-123928 GCA_002091835.1 Anopheles maculatus | reverse complement strand
GCTCCTTTTTAGGTAAGTTTCCAAGTCACCAGTTATCGTATTAGCAACTCTTGGACTTTGAGAGATTTTGTTGTGTACGTTGCAGGCGAACAATACGTTCAAAGAGAGTCTGTAGGTTTGTTTGTAATTGAGAAGGAATGGACATGATTAGTTCCTGGGATGTGGTGGTCAACCATTCTCGATGTCAATCACAGTGTGTGTTTGTACATAGTTCAATATCGCTAACATAATTAATTAAACCTAACGAAGTTTAGTTCCTGTTAGAAAGATGCGTCTAGGGAATTGGTCTTTTAGTATGATTTGTCGGGATGGTTTATTTATTTCGAATCTGTTTGATTTTCTAGATCAGGACGATGCCATTTGTTTGGAGTGTTTGGAAAAAAATAATTAAAATAACCTTGACTTATTTGGTAAAAACTGATTGTGTCCGCATCATTCCCTTAACAAATCGTTAAGACGGTCTCTCACTCACTCGCACAAAAACTCGCCTTATAGTATGTGCCCGCCCTTATACAAAAACGGCTTCGAAGTTTGAGTGCGGCGAAACGTTACCATAGCAACCCTGTTCGATGTGAAACGATGACTACGACAATATAACGACGTCGTTCAAGGCATGTCTTCCGAGTCGTCGTAGTCGGTTCCTTTTTCACGTACGACGACGACGCTGCCGCTTCCCAAGTTTCCCAAGTGGCCTTCTGCCCCTTGCCAAAATGGGGAGGGGTCGGAAAATGAGTTTTCTTCCCTTGCGAGGATGCTGTTGTTGTTCGGTGCTGTACCCGATTTTCCACCCAAAAAAACCCATAAAAACGGGGACTGGCATTGGGTAAAGTTGTGGCCGAAGCAAGACGCTCGGATGCCGCTCGGTAAGAGCAGTGGTTTGATGTGCCTTAGGTGTATCGTCGTATCGGCTTCTGCACCCAGACATCTCCTTTGCTCGCTTGTGCTGGGATGCTCACACACATGCACACCCAACATCGTACAAGTCGTCGGTTTGTGTCGATGGAGCGAGAGTTTCCATAAGTCCGTCGTTGTTCCCGTTTCGGTTAAAAGGAAAACTTCGATATGTGTGCAGCAGTGTGTTTCTGGTGACTGAAAACATAATAGATGTGGTGACCCGAGCGAAATAGGAACCTTAAGGCACTTTGTCCATCCCGGCAACTGTGGGATGAGATGGTTCAGAGAAGTTTCAGAGAAAAGAAGCAACTAAAATGGGAGAAAGTTTTACAAAAAGGAAAATTGAACCCAGAGATGTGTGTGTGTGTGTATGTGTGTGTAGGTCCACAGGACTTGCTCGAGACTATGGCAGAACAGATCCGGGCGCTTTATTATGTCTTTTTCTGCTTTATGATGATGATGATGATGCTCAGCTTGACAGCAAATTTCATGGCATTGGAGCACCATTTTGGAGCCGTCTCGGCTTCTTCTGCCTTTTCTTGTGCCACGTTGTACGTGTACAATTGCGTCTGATATCTCCTGTCACTAAACATCAAACACTGGCCAATGTCTGAAGGTTTAAAACCCATCCATACTCTTCGTGTACTCTTCTGCTGCGGTGGTACATTACATGGATCATTAGAGGTGCGAATGCCCGTACCGAAGAATGTTTTGGACCTCGGCCAGTAGTACCGATCCAATACCAAAGTTTTCGAGATCGAGACCGTAACGGACAAAGTTAATTTCTTTCCCTTTTTCTAGCCCAACCATGCTCATGAGCGCATGAGGTTGATAACATTCTTGCAGCAATGTCTTTTTTTTGCGCTTCTGTTACTCCGGCCAGCACACAAATGGGTGGCAAACGGGTGGTTTTCAATGGAAAATAACTTCGATCGTAGAAAACTGCACACCCGGAGTGGTGCAAGCTGAAGCTAGATTAAAATGCATAAATTAAAATACCTTCCATTTTGCCAGCAACCCAAGACACGCAAAAGGGGTGATACCCACTCCGGACTTCTCGGGTACTCCTGCTACCTGACTGTACGAATGCCAGGCCAATAGTTAAGGTTGAATTTGCATGTTTCCTGTTTCCGGATGTAAAAAGGGGTTGTAATTGGAGCATTTGCTCTCAAGTGCATTGAACATCGAGTGTTCAAAGGTGTCCAACCCAAGGACCGCTTGTCTTCGAAATCTAATTAAAAAGCTGGAAAGACCCACCAGCGGCTGAACACCACTAAAAGACACCACCCATATGCGCTTCGGAAAACCCTTCGGAAGAGATTTCGCCGGCTTCGCTCTCTTCATTAGATGGTGGCGGTGAGCCTTTTCTTTCAATCAATCGAGAAAAGCGCAATTGAGGATTTACTGATTTAATTAAACCATTAAGAAACTTTAATATTTGTCCTATCCGGTCGAACATCCGGGATGTCCGGCGCTTTACATTCACACAATTACTTTGCCAGCTTGATTGCATTTAGTTGATTAGTGCTTTGTGAATGTGTGAAGCGGTGCTTTAGTTCTTGAATTAGAAGATGGTGCCGTTCGCCGTGGAAGACATTTTCTTGCTCCAGGCTTGACCCTTGCCAGCGCGACAGGAGATTAAAGAAGATGGCACTCCATTAGGGTATGTAGCGTAGCTGGCCGTAACGTAATTACCAGCAATCGGTTTACTATCTTGCTATTAATCGAATTATTTCATTACAAAACTTTCCATGAGTTTCATAAAATGATGAAGTCTCCAGGAGGGGGTACGATTGATGGGTAAAATATATTCATCACCTGCTAGTCCGGCCCGGTCCAGAACGATGTTTTGCAAACTCTTGCAATCGATTTTTTGGCAAACGCCCTTTTACAATCGTCCGACCGCTTCTCACAAGGAGCTCACACAGTTTCGATTAAGGTTTTTGGGTTCTGGTGCAAGCTAAGAAAGAGAGCTGCTACAAGCTACGCTTCAATGGATAAATGGGAAGGAGAGAGAGAGAGAGTAGAGGAAGTAATCCTGGCAAGGGGGTTTTTTCGAAACATAAAACATGATAAAGTAAGTGGGCGTCTGGGTGTTTGTGGCTTTGCCGGCCATGTTTTCTAAGAGTGTGTGTCTGCCCTTCATCAAAGATAACTCCGAAAAAAGCTTGTGGAAAATTACTTTAACATCACCCCGGCAATCGATGGTGTAGCTATCGGGGCACGTCGCAACGAACGGAATGGGTTTTTCGGAACGGTTTCAGTCATGGCCACAGTTTTTCCGGCCAGTTTTCATGTTGCTGTTGACTCACAGCAGCAGCAGCAGCAATGGGTTTTGATGGGTTGCTGCTGGGTGCCCGATGCCCCTGCTCGAATCGATCCATTTGTCCGAGAAAATTGCGCACGAAGCAGGAACCTATTTTCCATTGGACGTGCTAGCCTCGCTTTAGAAAACGGAGGGAATTGGTCTATAAACTTTATAATAGTTATATCTACGGGCGTAAGTTTTGAGCTGAACCGAGATTTCTGCAACCCGGCTGGAAGGGTGAACGGAGGTGTCAGGCGTTCGGGCAAGACAGCACTAGGTACAACACCCAAACCTACACCACCAGGACGCCTTATTGGAGACCAGCCCGCATGGGATGGGATGAGGTGGGGTTTATATATATTCTTCGATCCTTCGAGGCCAAATCTCTTCGTTTCACTCTATAGCCGGCGAGTGTGAGTCTCTTAAGGACCGATACAAGTGGGCACATACTCACACACCGACAAAGATAGGACACTTTATCTCCTCTCGGATGAGTGGCGGCACTACCCCTGAAACCCCCGGCACTGGTGGCTGTAAAACGAGAGGCACGTGGTGATGGTGCCGGTGTGTGTGTGTGTGTGGTCATTGGAGCCATCCCAAGAAGATCCCATTCAGCCAACTGGTGAATCCCGGGCTCCAGAGAACAAAGCTGTTAGTGGCTCATAAATTGACTGGCGGTACTACGGTACGTGGAGATACGGGCACGGTAAATTATTCATCATTGGCGAATTTTGTGCACACAGGAAGAAAACTTATATTTATTCATAATATATACTTTAGCAACTTACACTTTATTGCGGTTTCGGTGTATACCGGTGTAATGAAGGCAAAAGGAGCTCGAACTTGCTAGAAGTAGTGGTACTGTGTAAGGTGATGCCTATGTAGACTGTATAATTCTTCAGGTTTTAAGTTAAGAACTAGTCACTTACAGGTAGCTCCAAGAGTGATCTTGTTCAAGATGATCTTCATCGCGTACAGCAATTTTTTAACCAATCCATCCATCTCGCCCAAAACGAAAGAGAAAATAAATCGTCCGAAATCCTAACAAGGAAACCGAGAAACGATGCCCAGTCCCCGTGGTGTGCCATTCCATTTGTTTAACCTCTTGCAAGTCTGACTGCCAGTCGGTGGAAAGTCCTGTACAGTGGCAGTGCGCCCGGCCAGGAGATCGAGACGAAGAGATATGATCATAAAGAAAACTAATGGCCACTATTCCCAGAGTATGTATTAAAGTATTCAACGACTCACCACCATTGGCACCGGGCTGACGGAGAATGTGAGCGTTGGTACTACGACGGTACGAGTCCACCACGCCGCCGTCCGAGTTTTGCGAGCAACATTTTATGATTAAACATAAAAGTTGTGTGTGAACAAAAATTATGACATAACCGAGCGGCGATTAATGTTTAATATAGTTCTGTTTGCTGTCCACACCACTACCCCCATACATCTTTGCGTTTCCAAATGGCACGGTTTACTTTTGCGGTGCCAAAAGTGTCGGGGGCAAAAAGGGTACAGTAGCTACTTGAGGGAACAATAAAGCATGTTTTGCTGATAAAATATACGGTACGCCAAAACAAAAACGGTGGAAATGTGGTGAGAAAGTTATGGCCATGGTCAAGAAATCTAATCGCTAACGACTACAACATGGCGGTTGGGGCAAAAAAATCCGAACCACAATGTAATGCATCCCATCACGGGAAAGGGCGCGCATTTCCGTACGCGCCTATTAACAACTTGCCAACCGTGCCAGCCAATTAACCCCGACCCATTGGTTCCCGTTGGTCACCGGGAACAATCGTAATGGCAGAAGTCATGACATGATTATCCACAAACGGGACACACTTTGGGTTAGGGGCGAAACGAGCAGAAAAACAAAACCAAAACTAGCTCAAAAACACCCGACATTGGCCCGATTCGAGTGGCGTAAGGCGTGCTTTAAAATGGTGTCCCGTCCTAGCATCCGCTATCCACCAACGGGATAAGGGGATGGTGGCCCGTTGCTATTCACCCCGGAAAAAGGTTGTGCCCTGTGTGACCGCCGTTCCGTGCATACGAGCGAAGCTGAACACACACGCCGATGAACTTTCCCGAAACACCGGGGCAGGAAAAAAGAGGAGGACAAACGGACACGACCTTACACGCGACCCCTTTTCGTAACGCCGTTGGTACGCCGGCCGGTTCGTCGCGAAATAGGGGTGCGATTCCGGTTCGCTTTTTTTTAAGGGTGGTCCCTGCTCTTTGAAAATCTAGTCGCAGCTAGTCTGGGGGTCTCGGTTTTGGGATTTAGGTGACGCTGCAGCTGACATTGTCTGGGCTGTATCGTGCACACAATCGGAAGGGATACAGAGAGCGAGAGGACCGGTTTTTAAGGGATACGTAGTGTGTGAGGATGTGTTAGCTCACGGTGGAAGGCAATCCACGAACAGGAACAGATACACGGTACTACAGTATATGTGTGCCAAGGGATGTTGCTTCTAGTGTGTGATGGATGGATATGTTCCGGGCGAAAGAAAAACGGTTAGTAGAGTTGCAAGGGCCAACATATGGTTAATCTGAGTGATTGAATAAATTGGATAGTTGGATGGAAACAGGGAAAGAATGAAAGTGTTTAAAGCCCGCTCCAGACGAAGCGCAAACTAGATTGCAAACTAAAACGCGAAGGCTGGCAGTAATGTCATACCATACGAATTTGACAGCATTTTGTTCGCAAAATCGTAGTTGCGCTTGGATTTGCGCTTCGTGTGGAGCGGCTTTAATATAGGTGTTTCTTACTTCATCGCTCAACTAGTACTATTGATGAAGACGTCTGACAGTGACAGTGCCAAACTTGAATGTCTCGAGTTTAAGCTATCAAAAACTGCGTTTATTTTTGGATACAATTCACAGCAATCAAGTCCAGGTCATCTCTTCGTGATTCTCTCTGGTATTCAAAGCCGATGTTACCGTACTAAGCAATCAATACTTTTTTTTTATTCATGTAGAACGGCCTGGCCGTATTGTAGCAATCAATACTTTATTAATTTTGAAGAAACTTATCAGTTTTAGTTCTATGTACTATACAACGTGCTCTGTTAAGTTGCAAATGCTGGTTATTAGCCTCTTACCCGTTTGATACTACATTATCATTTTATTGAGCTTTTTTTCTGCAAGTTGACCAGTAGTGTTGAACTTAACCGGATATCCTTTACATTGCAATGCTTGTTGATATGACTTTTATTTCACACCTTTCTGGGGAATATTTCAGAAAAAGCAATATTACTAATCTCGGTAAACGATGTACATCTTAATAATATTGAATTTAATGAACCATTTCCTAACCTCGTGAGTAGAAAAAAGCAATACATTATTTCTAAATTTAAGAAAACAGGACAACAGAACAGGAAAACCAATCACAAACATTTATTGTTTATGTAAAGCGAGGAAAAACTATTGTAAGGACTGTGTTCAAAATAGCAACACAGAATCATTTATACTGAGCATTAATATATGTAGTTGTCTTTTTGCGACAGTCGAAAACAATTGGCTGACGGAATTAGACTGCTAACAAATTACATCTGGCGTTTAAATTTCTATCAACAGTATCAACAATATCATCCTTCTCAAGGTAAGGCTTAAAATCTCGAGCACTTTAGCAAGAGATGTTTTTATTTTAAATATCTAAAATTCGTCTGGCCGACTTGAACCACTGCAGAACATCGATAGTCCTACCCTACCCAAGGTAATTTCTCGACGTATCAAAAGTTCCAGTAAGAAAGATTCTCATCTAGAAACATCACGACTGCCACAACTATCGATGTACGAACGATGTCAGCTTCTAGTCATCGTCTGAAGTCGATGCACATGGTGCCTGATCATCTTTTCCTTTTACTACACTATCCCAAACATACGAACCTATGTTATGAATTTCAAGCATTAAATGTAACTCCATTACTGAAGAGTTTTATTTATGAGTCAAGGATATTTAAAATACATTTATACAAACCTCTAGTGCTTAGTTTCTTTCCAATATTAATTTTCAGTAAGGGATCAACGCCTAAGCAGAATTCAAGTTTGGCATACTCTAACACATCGAATGATATGCCCAAAGACAGAAACAAGCGAAGACATCGAGCTCATGTTGTCCGGAAACGATGCCCGCTTATAGCGCGAGGAGCCATCTAAATGCTCGTGACTTTCAAGACCTTACAAGATGTGGGTTTATTCACATCTGTCGAGATGTTCAATATGTCCAATCATGTTCTTAGTTTGTTTATACTTATATTAGCGCTTAATTATCTATTATTTTTGCGGATAATGTAATTATTAAATTATCCTGAAAATCCATTAAAGTTATTGTAATCAACTATAAATTGAATAGTTGTGTTAATCCCTTATCAAAACAGAGATTGTTAATACAGGTTAATAATAACCTGCTGCATGATCTCCTGCAAATGATGACATCTTTATTTGGTATTGATCAACCAGTGTTTAACTTCCTCAGTGAAGAGTTGGGGATTTCTTTCAGTGATAGATAGATAGAAAGAAATGTTCGAAGGAAAGGATCTTTGGAAGCGCTGTAAGCACTTTCAGGAAGACTATTATACCTTTCTTGGCCTAGTGTTAGACGAGACGACTCGTTGATTTCATCCAAATTATTTCTACCGAAGAGGATTTACTTTGAAAATCTAGTAGATTTTCTTTAAAATGCTTAAAGAATTCTCTGGTTAGGAACAATTCTTACCCTCATTAACAAATCTTTCATTTATGACTTCCTAAAATCCTAGATATGAACGGAGCTATAGAAATATGCGATGACAACAGGCCGACTGTGAAGATGCGCAGGACATACTATTCAGCTACAGGTAAAACTAAGTCAAAGAAGTTAGTAATTGCGGGCCAAGTCCTTTCGAGGTAGAAAAGCAAAAAAAAAAAAAATGATGGGACTGAACTCATCTCCGAACTACGAGTTTTTATATCAAATTGTAACACGTCAACCTGACATTGGAAACGTGTGTCCTGGCAATGTGTTGAACAATAGCTGAAGACAATTCTTTAGAGATTCCTGATATAGAATTCTGGTGGTTTAGTAGCTCATAAGATTTAGTATGAGCAATTGGAACGCAAGTTCGATAGTCTACTCTACATGCTATTTATGCGTTAAAATCTTAAAAGTGCTAATAAATTTGTTTTAAAATGAAAACTAAAACTCGGCCTCTATTACATATCCTACTGCTAAGCTATCAACCTGCTTTTAGCTCGAATTTTTGAATCTAGGCACACTATTAGATAAACTATCTCAACTAGACCATACCACCACCACCACTTGTCGACGGCATGCCGATATGCTAACCAATCTACCAAAAACGTTTGACTATATGCATGTACAAAACCGATGCATTTACCACCACGGGGGCTTTCGTAGGGCGGTAGCGAGACCGTGCCATGAGTGAGTGACAAGTCCGTGCGGAAAGAAGCCACCGCCTCACAGGCCCGGGGACTAAGGTATCACATGCTGCATGAAGCTATAAAATTTTAAACCCAAAAGTTAATTATATATGCAAGATTATTATAAACTATAAAAGTATACAAAAGAGAGACTCTTGCTCTCTGGCACGATGTTTCCCGGCATGCTGCTGCTGCTGCTGCTTCTACTTCTGCTGCTAGCTGTATGACACAACGCGCACACAAAAACGGTGCCAAAGGTTTGATAATGGACAGTGGATAGTGGTGTGGCAGGGTGGCCGAGGGAATGCAGGAGGGAAGTGTGGGAGAGAGGGGGAAATAATTTGAAAGTTTATCTCGGCTGCCACTTTGGCATGTGTAGCGGACCGATAGCAAACGAGGCAAGATAGAAATCCCTGCATAAAAGATGAAGATGAAGGGACGGAACTACCGGGGTCTTGGGCCGGTGGATGGGTGGGTGCGCCGACGGGGAGTGGGGGACAGCAAAACGAAGGATGTTCCTGTCGATTGGATATCCTGGGAGGCTATCGGTTCGAGCTTTGCGCATCGTTACCATCCTTGGCGATGTGAAGCTTCACTCTATCCGTACCAGTTTGTACACAAACAAAATCAAGTCTTTAGTTGGAAATTGGTGTTGTTTTCGGTTTTCTTTTTTCGCAAACTGTCGACAGCTAGTTGCAAGCAATGTTTACGAACGAATTGTTGTTAAATAACACACACACACACCAGCTACACTAATGTGTTTTTGGATATAAATTTTTGGCAGATTAAATTTGTTATTTTCTCGATAGCACAACTTTTGAATACTAAATTTTCCATGTTCAATTATACGCTTCCGCTAACTTGTTTCTTAATTCCAAGAGAACTGCTACAATATGTCTGCGAGCTACAGAAAATCATGAAAATTAATGATCATTTCGCTGCCGTATGGATTCAATTACACAAAGCCATAAAATCATTACGCTAATACAGAATAAAATAACTCGAATTTTTCCCCATTTACAATTTCTCCACACATTTGCACCATAGCAACCTCCGCCAGATGGCACCTAGCAACGGCCGGTGCAACGAAACGGTTTCTCAATAAAAATATGATTGATTGAATCAATTACCATTACTGAATAATTCATCGACATCGTACCCGGAACCGTGGTGGATAGTTCATAAAACCGGACGCATTAAGCGACGTCAGGCGTCACCTGGCATTGAAACCGAGCGCTGAAGGTGTTTATTGTCAGTGTGGTTTAGATTTTTGTCCAGTCCTGCGCATGATTGTTAAATTCGGTACCGCGCTGCTCCGTTTGCAATCTTACGAGAGTTGACCCAACCAGCAACCCAACCGAGTGTGGGTGCTCCAATGTCTTCGGTCCGGTCGATAGTTTAATGAGATCTATAAAATTAAACCCAACCCTTTTCCAATTTCTCGGAAACGACTTACACATCTCACCCCGAACTCGTTGAGGGCGAAGGCAGAAGGTTGAACCGAAAGGGCCAAAACAAAATGATCCCCGGGATGGAAGAATATTGGTCGCTTCCAGCAACCTCTCAAACCAGCAGACGACCTACTATCGGGGCCGGTATATCAGTACATGGGTACCGGGCAAAACCCTTTGGCAACTTCTCTCCCCACAGAACTTGCCAGAAATGCGGGTAGGTGGAACCCGTTTGGATTTTGTTTTTTTTTTTTTTTGGTTCGGCCATGTTCCTATCACATTGCAAAAGGAAAATGTTTCTTCTGATTAAAGATTATGTAAACTCCACCTCCGGAACCCGATCGTACTGATACGGGGGACCAGGTTTTAGGTTAGGGTTTGTTACTGCAGATAAGTGGGAAAAAGGAGGCGAGTGGAAGGCAGTATCAGGAGTGATACCGAGGATGAATATACTGAAATTGGCTCCGAACACAGCTCCGAGCCCGATAGTAACCTTGCGCCGGGCGCCCACATTACACTTCACAGTAAAAATGGGCGACTGTACCTACCCAATTTCTTCCCGTACACTTCCACAGCTTTGGTGAAATGGTATTGTTTTTATTGATGAAACGTTCACCGATTTCATATTTTCCTACCAAGCACACACACACACACACACACACACGCACACACACACACAATTGAGGGTCTTTTTATAACTTTCCCATAACTTTTTTAATTAACTTGTCATCATTCTCGGTTTTGCAGTGCAGTGACGTGAAATTAGGAATAGTTTCCAGTTGCCTCCGCACTGCCCAGTCTCATTCCCGTCATGGTCGCCCCGCTTTGCGTTGGGTGCGAAGGGTAGCTCTCGTTTTTCTTTGGCCGGTGTAAGGTAAGGTCAACTGTCAGAAAACTGAAAGGAAAGAAAGATACAATGTGTAAAATCATCCACCATTGGGGATGTGCGATGTGGTACATGATCAGGGCTAATCGGTTGTGGACGAATTCAGTATGACACAGCTCAGGTATATTGAGAAAGGTTGATATTGTATCCTAGAGATTGCAATAATCGGGCAAGCTGTACAATCAAATCAAGGAAGAAAGAAATGAAAGGCCCAAAATCTTTCGTGGTTGAAGAACCATACAGTAGGAGTAGAATCAATTTATAATAGAAAGACTTCTTGAAATTGGCTGAAGTTTAATTAACATTTGCAGTCACATATTAGTTCAGAAATTCCATTATAGATTCCGTTTTATCTTAAAAGGTCGTTGAGAAATGTGCAGTAGGGTCTTCGTTTTTAATATTATCTGCGATAGAACCTTAAAAAGGCATACAGCAGTGGGCGCAGACCATAGAAAGTGACCCGTGAACCATGCCCATTGAGGGACATTGAGGGACATTGAGCGAATGCAATGGCACTAAACCGCTCTTTCAATAACGATGCGGTGAATTGTGCAGTATTCCTTGCAACAGGCAACAGTTATTCATGTCCTTCCTTGTATCCTTCACCGCCTTGGGGCTTTCTTCGTCCCATCTTAGCAGGAGAGTTTTGAAGATGACCGTTGCTGCAGTTCAGACTGCCTCTCAGGTAACGCTCTATCAGCGCTTATCTCGGCGACGAGCATTTACAATGCTTCAGGACATTCGAGGCAGTTTGGCGACCATTTGTCGGATGGGCTATGTAGTCAGTTTCTTTATGGACCAGCTTCAGTCCGATATCCACAATTCTGTTCAGGTCACGTTATCCTAAAAACCGATTATTTTCGCTCTTAATCATTGAAACGAAAGGCGAAGTAAGTCTTGGTACATTACTTGAGTCTAGTTCTACATCAGTTTCGCTGACAGGATAGGTAGCAGGGATAAAACATAAGATTGCATAATTTTAGGAGTAAATATGTAGCTTAGCAATCGCTAGAAGGGCAAGCGGCACAAAAATGTACACCTTTAGGTATTAACGAAAAATAAAGTAAGGTAAACTTCTCCAGAGGTACTTAAAATGGTCTTTCTTTCTTTCCGCTTTTAGTCTAGAAAAGACTCCAAAAAACACCATGCAAAGAGAAAGAAGTTGCTGTCAGTTGCGGATCAAGAAGGCAAAGCAGAGTGGAATATGAGAGGCAACACATCGAATCCTTTGAAAGGGGGAGGGATCTGATTAACAACGGCTCATGATGACGCTTCTATGAGGCGCAGTCACGAAGTTCGGGACCTCTCCATAATTTTCATAACTATGATGCGACTCTGATTGTAGTGAGACAGAATAAAGAATTAGTTAAAGCATTCGGAACATCAAGTTTAGAGGATTAATTTAACAACATACGATGCGCAGCAGCTGTAAATTCAAGTGGCAAGCCAAGCAAGTAGGCAAACGAAAAGATCTATAGATGCACTTATAGGCAACTGAAATGCTTGAAATATCATTAGATTTATTTCTATCCTGACTAAAGTTTCTATATTAGACGGACACTTTAACGACTCATGCATACTCCATGGTTGCACGCTGCAGATAAATTGGCATACATTTAGACTAGTAGCTCGAGCTCAACTTTTCAGTGAAAAACACAAAATTTTTAGCTGGACACATGCAAATAATGTTTGAAGAGCACCATATGTCTAAAACATTTGCAAACAATGTGAGTAATAGTGGACTAAAAGCGATGTCTTAGGAAACACCGAAAGAACAAGGAAAACTCCTAAAACATAAAGTAATCAACAGTCAGCATGCTGAAACGGTTCTTCAATTATCTTGATTACCATGATGTTAGTTGATTACCGAATCCTAGTACAACACGAAAGTTACCGCTTGAAGGCTTACACTTCTATTTCTGTCTTATAGCAATTTTATGAGTTTTGTCTTAATATTGCAAGCTTTTTTAAATTATTACCGCATAATCTCATTTTACACATGTATAGTTTATAATTATTTGTATTTGATTGATTGATTTAATTAATTTCATTTAAAATTAATTTAATTCGATTTCATTTAAATAAAATAAAATATGTCTTTGTATCCTTGAATATTTATATTGGCCTAATTTGACAGACACTATTTCAAATCCCAGCGCAGAATACCCAACAATCGCCGGTAGCCACCAATTTCTTATCCTATATTTAACATGATACAGCATTTTAAGTTTCAATTGAAGAAGATTTTTGTTCCAAACCTTAATCTATACCATTTACCATTGCCAACCCTGTACCCCGACACGTTATCTGACCTACTCTTCGAAAATCCTCCTGCTCGTTGCTAATCTTTATACCATTTCCAGGCAAAGCATTCTTCTTAGGGCATTTAATACTTACAGCGCTTACGGGGAACGCTGTGAACGAATACATTTATCATCCCTTAAAGGAATGAGGCATACAAAATGTTCTTTAAACACACACACACACACACACACACACACACACACACACACACACACACACATGCACAACCCTCTAAACATAAGAAGCACACACACACACACACACACACACACACACACACACACACACACACACACACACATAAAAAATGTTTTTTAAACACACACACACACACACACACACACACACACACACACACACACACACACACACACACACACACACACACACACACACACACACTTGTACACGAATGTACGTGTGCACAACCCTCTAAACATAAGAAGCGTAAAGTCGTTTTGTACGAGATGGTCGATATTGTGCCACCCTCCCAGTGGTTCTGGTCCGCTTGATACGGGTACGATGGCTGACCAAATCATCGCCATCGTTTGCTGGTGCGCGATGGTTAAGAAGAAAGTATGCAAAATCAAAAGGGGCTGTTTCTTCACCGCTTTGATCCACCCCATATAAACTACCCAGCATCCACGCATGAGTGTAGAGTGTGGGATGCTGTTTGCTGGAGCGTGTTAGTATGTGTGTGTGTGACGTGCCGTTTGGGACGATGGGAGTATGGTTTTCTTCAAGGATGAATTTACAACGTCGTTTTCTCGAATTCGGGTTAGCAAAAACACTGATGCGGGTGTCGTCTTTGTTTAGGCAAGAAGGAGTTATCGATTTTGTTGTACATAATTGTGCTGTTTGTGTGTAGCGCTTGAACCGTAGTTTTACCAGTATATGAAGAATAAGATATCGTACTTATAGAGGTATTAAATTGTTCCTATATTTTTAACTGAAACACACCACAAATTCTAGTTGATTTGACCTTTTAAAAACTGCTCACTGCGTTGCGTCCCAAAGCATTGAAGAAGCGAGAGCATCTCTTGCTTTTGCACTCTCTCTCTCTCCTTCAATGGCAGATAAGGGCTAACTTTAAGCATATCTAATCAGCTAGCTATCAAAATATTCACTCCACTCCAACTTCCTTGACCTTCCCCGTGCTCACTGTTAGCCGAGAAGTTGCCGATGAGGGAGGAAGGAAAAATCAACAACTTTACTTGTGCAATTTATAAAATTATTACTTTTGTCCGAGACCCATGCCCGGGTTTTCTGTCCAACTTGGTAGCCACATCGGTTCGGACAAGGGGTTTTTTGGGGTACGAAAAATTGCTGCCACTAGATGCAATGTGCATGCATGCGGTCAGTAAGCAATTTTCTCGGCTTGTGTGTGTGTGTGTGTATATATTGCCTCGTCAGCACTTAGTTGCTGAGCAAGCGGCCAAAAAGGAAGCCAACATTTCTAATCTAAATCTATTCAAGTAAAACGGCCAAGGAATATTTTTGCCCGCACAAAGGAAGAAAACGAGTTTGATTGCTTTGGGGTGCCCCTAGTTTGATGAGATTGTTTTTTGTTGTTGTTGCGTTGTCTTCTTTCTTGCCGCACGAGTCGGCGTTGTCCGGTGAGTTCAGGTTCTCACGCGGACCCTTCCGCCCAGCCAGGGAAAATGGGTGTCCGTCAGCCGTTAGATCCGTTGGTACCGAAGACCGAAGGCTCTCGGAGAACCTGTTTTTTTTTGTCGTTCCGGCCAACATCCTTCAGTTGGCGGGGAAGATGCACACGGAAAAGCTGATGCTGGAAAGCATGTGCAAAAGCCGGTTTGTACATCTCCGGTTGATCCTTACGGTTTCTTGCTCCGCTTGGCCGCAGCTGGAGCAGGTTTGTTCGGCACAATGTTCGACCGTTACATTTATTAAATGGACAACCGTTGGAATTTAGATTAGAGGATGTTCAAACGTGTATGAGATTAAAGCACAAAAGCGAGACCCAAGCGATGGGAAATTTGGCGCTGCGTTTCAGCAGCAATAAAGTGTCGTTTTGCTACTTGTAACAGATATTAAATCAACCGATCCTTCGGCTCCGACTGCGAGCGATTCCTGTGCGTTTCCTTTATAAATTTGTGATGAAATTCATATTAAGCTAGTATTTCATTTCATTTCATTTCGAAGAAAACGACCATCCGGACAGTTGTATCTTTCGCCAACTAACCACGTAAGCAAGCGCTTTCGCATGTTGGGTTTGCTTGCAGAACTTAACCCAGACAAGGCCAGAGTACTGACGCAAATGGCAAGAGCTTGTTCCATACCGCAACAGCATAATAGAAAGATAGTTTTAAAGAATTCATAGGCACACGAGCCACTACTGTGTGTGTATGTGTGTGTGTACATATCCGCTCTTTATCAAACCCGTTATTTAATCGCTTTGTTTGACTATTCTTGGCCGTGTGTGTGTGTGTAAGATAGGACAACACTTCCGTTCTGCCATAAAAGCCTTGTGTTATGCTTCTTACTGAGCCCAGTGCCCAGTGAAAAGGAAGTGGCTCCAAGATAGACGATAGGGTGTTGCAAAGCGGCAAAGTAGTTATCTCGCAGCACTTACTACTTCCGGCACTCCGGTACGTGTGTTGGCTGCTTCTGAAGCTGCCAGACTACGAGCAAAGACCTCCGAAACTTTGCTCGAAACCACAGCCACCGTGGAACAAAGACATTCGGTCGGTCGGTTGGTCGGTGGTGAGTTTTCTGTTGGAGGGCTTGCAAATCGTTTGCTCACAACCGACATTTGGACTAAGCCTCGGTTGCGGATAGCTTTTCCGGAATATAGTTTTTCATTTGTTGCAACTGCATTGTACTGTCAAGGGATACATTTTTACAGCTTCCCGTGGAATGCGAGATTATTGTAAGGGCGAAACAATAAGAGCTTGTTCTTCGTCTTTTTTGTCCGGACAATAGCCTCAGTCTTGGTCTTTGGGTCTCCTTGAATTTATTTATTCTTATTTGGATAACAACTTGTACGGATAGAGACGTGTTTCGAACGGGAACAACCACCAATTCTTTGAAGGAATGAAGGACCTTTTTACCAATATCTCGATTAAAATGTATTATTATAAAATTAAAAAAAACTAGTAATACTTAAGGTTATTTTGTGGAAGTTTTTGTTTTATTGAACATTTAATTTTTTCAAACCATATTCTTCGTTTTGTTTTAAAGACTTGGTAGGGCATGCCGACCATTTAATGATTTACTAGACTTATAGTTGAATAGTCCACACTGTTGGATAGTCTGCACGGATATTGAGAAAATGGATAAGATTCTATCTCCAGTTCTGCCGTGTGAAGACCGCTGCTAGTATATGATCGGCTCGAGGTTATTTAAGGGAGGAATATGAAAGCCAACTAGAAACTGTTTATCTTATAAGCTAAAGCTATTTAAAAATTCTTTAAAAGAAAAGCGCTCACGAAAACATGTGGGACACGGATGACACGGAAGATCCCGAGGGATCTCGGGAACCACAGAGTTCCTTGGCATCTCAGCAAATCGTGCAGTCATTCAAAAGATGTGCGTATAGGACAGGTTGACTCCAAAGCACATGGCTGCAGCTTCGGATACTGCGGCATAGATTATCTTCTATGATCTTGTGTGGAGTACTAAGCTGTTAGACTACTTCTTAAATAACTGTTTGAACCAGCACGATATTAATGGTTCTTCATTGGCAACATATTCTGGAAGATCTTGAACACGATTAAATATCACATATCGTTAAAAGGATATGTTAACAAATGCAGAAAAGATGGGCGGACTCTCGCTAACAACAGTAAAATGAATTGGATGATAAGGAGACCTTGGCGGTTTGTTGGAAGAAATATCTTAAAACCAAATTGAATTGTACTCTATTTTGTTACAAACATAATTCTAAGAAATATAAATATTTTTATCGTTTAATGTTTCTGATTAAATCGATGGACAATTGAGCGTTTTCGATTATGTATTTAAGATGCTATTGCAATGAAATCTTCTACCGTAATCTCCGGCTTCGAGACATCGCTGGTAGCATGTCCGGCAACTGGTGACGGTAAGCAATGCCCGTGCACGAAATAAACTATCTGCGACGTACAAGATACAAGAACCATCTATTAATGTTCATGCAGATAACATCGTATAATTCGTGGATCTGACAAACAAGTCCAACTGCAGACATTATTAAACTATTTCCTGTCATGCTGCCATCGCAACGCTCTGCGCAAATAAACGTGTGACGATCATTGTTGACGTTCACGACGACCGGGAATCTACGACTACATGCTTGATGAAATTGCCTTCAAGAAGTAACGGGGCGGCCCGGTGGTGATGCGACAGCGGCGCCGGTCTTCACACGGCAGGACCGGGGTTCAAGTCTCATCTGGGCCGTTCCCCCATAGTGAGGATTGACTAACCAACTATGCGGTATCAATTAGTCTAGTATGCCAGAAATGGCAGGCATGACCTTAAGAGGTCGTTAGGCCAAGGAAGAAGAAGAAGAAGAAGTAACGGTGTATCAAAGATCTAGGCGTCTTGGTTGACACGAGGTTTTCCTTTAAGGATCAGCTTTATCACGTACGACGTGATCGCAACAGTATCGTGCTAGGACTGGTCATCAATATGACTCGTAACCTTTAAGACATTGCATGCATCAAGACGCTCTAATGCTCACTTTTTCGTTTGCTGCTGATGCATGCCAACTTTCTGCAGTGATCTAACGCAACACGAGGCTAGAATACCGGGCCAGGTGTCCGAAGGTCCTCCTGGTAATTTTCTTGTACGTCTTCTTCTTTCTTGGCCTAACGACCACCTCTTAGGTCATGCCTGCCATTTCTGGCTTACTAGACTTATTGTTACCACGTAGTTGGATAGTCAGTTTTCACTATCCGGCGCCACTGTCGCATCTACCACCGGGCCACCCCTAGTAGTTAATATATTTATTGTTTACTTGTAGCAATTGTTTATAAAAAATATTTTTTTAATAATTTATAATAATTAATAAATAATTTATAAAAAAAATATTTATAAAAATGTTGAACATAACGATGATTACGTCTGGTGACCAAATCTTTGTTGAAGCTCTTGATCAAAGTTCGTTCGTCACGTATCGTAACACCACCACTAGCTGTATCGAATGTTAAACCTTTCAATATGTCTTGTTCTTACCGATATGACGTTGGGAGCTCGTACGACACGCCTATCAGCTGTGGATCACTCATGCAGAACGTTCACGTTCCGAAAGCCCCACACCATGAGCACGTGTTTTCGGTGGTTTGTAATGTTTTATCAACCCGTCCAACAGTCTGAGCCCCGTGGGTACATCGTACGACAGGGCACGTTAAAGGGGGCTCGTTCGCCGCGTGTTGTTGTGGGTTTTTTTTCTGAATTGCTGGCAACATGATATTTTTGGCACTCATTACTTTACGCTCTTCGACCCTGATGCTCTAGCGTGATAGACTTTTCGACGATCTATCAGCGAATGTACATCGCAACTCGCGACAACACCTAGCGGTGACACTTGAAAATGAAAGTTCGCCGATACGTGCGAGCTCCGCCGAATGCTTCCAGCTGGGTCGCTAAACATTGACCCCCTCCTGCGTTCGTTTTGGGTTTGTTTGGGAGAGGAGAAGAAAAGAGGAGGTGCGCAGTGGGAACAGGGTGCGCCCTGTTACGGGCGCTAATGGTCTAACGGTATTGACGCGGACAGAGGGCAATCCCGCACCGACACAACAGAATACAATCGTACGCTGCTCGTTGATAACGGAGGATACCGAGGGCGGACAACACGGGCCAATGGAAGCGAAGCGACGAAGAAAGGGGCAAAAACGCACAAAAAAGAAAAGAACCGGACGAAAACAATCTTCCAAAATACGATACATTCCAGAACAGGTTTGATATAAAAACGGGTGCGAGCCATAACGGGCTCATGAGAGAATTGCTCAGGTCAGTAGGTGTAGCTGGCCATCGCAGAGCAGTCACGGGAGCTCACTCAATCGGCAGAATGGGACGCGTAACGATCGTTTCCACGTTGGTGATTGTGGCGGCGGTGATCGGGTCGATCGCTAGCTACCAGGTGAAGCCGGCCAACTACGCCAAACTGGTGGAGAAGCAGAAGAAGTTTGACGGTAAGTGCGCCTGCCAGCGTGGATCGTGAGCAACTTTTTCGGTGGACAGTCTCAAGTTAATGCATCTTTTCGTTTGATCTACGTGCGGTTCGGTGAACAGAGGCATTCGAGAAAGAGTTCTACGTGGAGCATACCAAGTATGTTGAGACCGGTGAGCGATCGGAGCGGCTCGAGGAGATGTTCGAGCATATGCGCCAGCAGCCCGACATGTTCCGGATGGAGATGGACAATCATCCGCTACCGTACCTGACCGTGGAATGTACGGCCTGCCGTGCCTTGATTACTACCTATCTCACCTACCGCCGTGTGCTCGGTTGGGACCGCGATCGTATTGCGGCACAAGCGGCATCCACCTGCGAAACGCTCAACATCCTTACCCCGGCCAACTGCGTGAAGATCGTGGACAAGAACATCGATATCTTGCTCTACATCATCGACAACCGTCCGTCCCTGTCGGCGCAGACCATCTGCGGCATCATCTTCCAGTCGGGAACGTGTGTGCTGGAGGATCCTGCCTTCCTGAACTGGTCGATCAACGTTCCAGCTGGTGGACGTCCCATTACCGGGTCCAAGACGTCGCCGAACCGTGACGCTAGTGACATTAAGATCATTCACATCACGGACGTGCACTACGATCCGCACTACCGTACCGGTTACAATGCGGTGTGTGGTGAGCCGTGCTGTTGCCGCGAGGGACAAGGCATTCCACCGAATCCGGCTGACGGTGCTGGTGAGTGGGGTGATTACCGGGATTGTGACTCTCCTTGGAAGGCGGTTGAGGATGCTGTCCGTGCGGCCGCTCGTCAACATCCGGATGCGGCGTACGTATACCACACCGGAGACATTATCGATCATGGCGTGTGGGAGACGACCGTCGCGGGCAACATTGTCTCGATGACGCGCACCCTGCAGCTGTTCCGGGACGTGTTTGGCAGCAAGCCCGTCTACTCCGTGCTCGGTAATCACGAGAACAATCCTACGAACGTGTTCGCACCGAGCTACATCGATCGGACCGACTTTTCTGCCAGCTGGTTGTACGATTTCTCGGCCGATCAGTGGGCCACTTGGTTGCCAGCGGCCACGCAGCAAACTATCCGCCAGGGTGGCTTCTACACCGCGCTGGTCCGTCCCGGGTTCCGTATCATCGGCATGAACAACAACGACGCGTACACGTTCAACTGGTGGATTCTGTACGATCCGACGTACCTGCAGGCACAGCTCCAGTGGGTGCACGATACGCTGCTGCAGGCGGAAGCTGCCGGCGAGAAGGTGCACATTCTGGCCCACATTCCGATCGGTACCGGTACGAGCTATCGCATCTGGGCCCGTCAGTATCGTCGCATTCTGGATCGCTTCTGGGATGTCATCACGGCACACTTCCACGGACATACGCACGCCGATGAGTTCAATGTGTTCTACTCGCTGGCCAACCCGCAGCATGCCATCAGTGTCGGTTTCAACGGTGGCGGTACTGTACCGTTCAGCAACTACAACCCCAACTACGTGGTGTACTACGTCAACCCACAAACTTTCGTAAGTAGCTCGGATAACAAGTTCACGTGAAATGGTTTCGTCTTGGTGTGTGTTTGAGTTTTCCCCCTTTTAAACCTTCCGCAGCAAGTGACGGACTTTGAATCGTGGTACTTCAACCTGACCGAGGCCAACCAGAACCCGAACCGTAGTCCCATCTGGACGCAGCTGTACTCGTTCAGCCGAGACTTCCAGCTGTCGAACACGAGTCCTGCCTCGCTCGATGGGCTTGTGCGCCGATTTGCCTCGAACCCGACCGATCTGCGCCGCTACTGGGAGATGAAGGTGAAGCGGGGTGATCCGTTCCTGGCCGCCGGCTGTGACGGTGACTGTCTGTTGAACCATCTGTGCGAGATCGTCACGAACGAGGCGAACGATGATAGCAAGTGCAATGCGCTCGCTGCCATCTTCCGCAATCTGGACGACGATCTGTTTAATGAGGAAAAATAATTTTGGTTCGATTATTGTTGTGCAATGTTTCCCTTAAAGTGGAAGTAGTTCAATCTTACCCAGAAATATAAAGACTGCATTTGCTAACAGTGGTGTGTTCGTTTGGTTGGGTGATAATTTCATCGATCATCTTGTGCTTTGTGGTGTGGGATTGCTCGCGTAATTTTTGTTTGCTTATCGATAATTCAGTATTTGATGTTCAAACCTTGAATAGCAATTCTATCTATCGGTCCATCCATGGCTATATTAAGTCTGTAGCTGTCGAATCTCAAAACTGCATAAATCCTTGACATCTATTGCCATCTCTGCTGTGGGCTCAAATCAAATCCATCAAATCCAGGGCTACAGAACATGTCAATATGCCTAATCTTTGATACCTAGTCGAAGTCTTTCGGATGGTAGTAGTAAAATATGTCTAAAATGAGGCATTGTTAAAATGCGAAACACCTGTTTTTGGGACGCCTAAATTAACCTGAAATTGTTACCGATAGGTTGTACCACGTCTCCATGTCACTGATTGGGGAAGAGCAACATTAAACCATATGACACGATTTTCCTACAGATATGATGGACAAATATGACACGAAGTACTGTTTATTCTGGTTAGACGGCACAACAATCCGTCTCACATTGGACTGATTGTATGACATGTTCTCAACTTGATTGATTTTGAAATAAATCGATTTAGACTACTTCTGATTGCTTTCTGAAAGAATGCCTTTAGGAAAAGGTTATGTTCATGACACTGCTACTGCCTTACAATATAAACGTCATTAAACCGATTTCCATTTGAAAATCCATACCGTGCAATTCTTTATTAATAGATGTTTTGTGCTAGATCGCTTTGATCATCCGTCTGCGTCTGCTCAACGCAAACTATAGATTTCGCATGAGACATCCATAATTCATTTAATAAGTCAACAGGAAAAGCCTGTTGACCTCTATTTAATTTCTTTTCGTTGTGTTTTGTTTATTTTTTTTATATTTTAATGAAACATGATTTAGTTTGAACATAAAAAAAAGATTTATTATTAATCTCAAACCGATTTCCATTTGAAAATCCATACCGTGCAATTCTTTATTATTAGATGTTTTGTGCTAGATCGCTTTGATCATCCGTCTGCGTTGGTAAAGCTCTTATAAAAGCTCAACGCAAACTATAGATTTCGTATGAGACATCCATAATTCATTGAATAAGTCAACAGCACCTCTATTTAATTTCTTTTCGTTGTTTTTTGTTTATTTTTTTATATCTTAGTAAAACATGATTTAGTTTGAACATAAAAAAAAGATTTATTATTAATCTCATATAAATAATTGCATGTAGTTGGTACTTGGTTTATGGATGTATTCCAGCAAGGATCAAACCAGATGACATTTATATTTTGTACAATAAGTTCTGTTTATAGAGAGCCATTTGGTGGAAGCGCCCGTCTTTTGTGCTGTGTGATGAGCCTGAGACTTGTCTCCAAAGAATCGCGCACGACACATACATGTTACATCGGCATCTCGTCACATATTTCGGAGATAATCTTTTTAAATTGGCCTATAGTGCCCTTCTCATGTTCGATCAATTTATCTAGCCCGTACAACCGTACATGAAATGTCAAGATATTAATGTCGGAGGAACTAGAAGGTTACAAAGTTTTCAAAAGCAAGGTCGAACAAAATTGGGCACATTCTCACGACAACACGCCTGAAGTTATGTTTATGGATGTACTGATCCTGACCATAGAAGTCTCAACATTAGTAGCTTAAAACTTCTCCAGAAACTCGTTCTTATAGTATCAGATGTTGATTTTCGCGAGATGTTTTTGCATCTTTTCCTGACCTGCGTGACGTGAAACTATCAGTTTGACTCTGTTCAGTCTCTTAACTAAACTAACAACGTATTACTTATTTATTATAGAAAATATAGCTATATGCGAACCTAAACGGATGCTTGAAGTAAGCGAGACATTACGAATACTCCACATAAATAGATCTTATTCCAGCAGTGTTCTATCGACAGCGAAGCGCAAGCAATTTGTTGAATTTAACGACCTAAACGATTTCAATCTTGGCACCACTATGTTCAAGAATAATATTTTACTGAGGTGAACCAATAGAACAGGCGCAACGTAGTGCAGTATACATCAAAATGGGCAACTAGGCAAAGACAAACCCAGTATAACAGAAGGAATTTTAGTGTAATAAAAAGATAAAAGTTATTATGAATTAATTAAATTTTCAGGAGAAAAATATTTGTTCAGTCAAACATATTGGATGCATTTTTTTTTATTCTTTTAGACGGCCTGACTGTATTGCTCGTAAATGCAACTTAGTTACAACCGAAATTGAGAGTTTACATCTTGTGTTTTTCGTACTTTTGGTGAGTTTCGTGCTCACGTACGTATTACATGGATTTAAGTAAGTAAGTTGGATTGATTACTATACTCACAACTAGTGAAAGAATGGTAATAATATTAATAAATATTCTTGTATGCTGGTGATTTAAGCAATAGGCAATGTAGTGGGAAAATTCGACATATTTTCCTATGGGAAGGCGGATAATTATGTTTATGTTAGTGATTTTTGGTTAACAGATGCCTAAAAGTAATTCATCGCAAGACCAACTGAAAATCTGGGAAGAATAGAGCACCGTCAGATATCCTGCCAACAAAAACAACAACTGGTGCAATATCTTCTTCTTTCTTGGCCTAACGACCTCTTAAGGTCATGCCTGCCATTTCTGGCTTACTAGACTAATTGATACCGCATAGTTGGTTAGTCAATCCTCACTATGGGGGAACGGCCCAGATGAGACTTGAACCCCGGTCCTGCCGTGTGAAGACCGGCGCCGCTGTCGCATCACCACCGGGCCGGGCGGTGCAATATCTTTAGTTAGAAAATATGTTTTATGTAGATGATCGTATTGCTTATGCCATGTGTCCGCCTTTACCAAACATGTTTAAACTGCACGACAACAACTATAATTTTTAACTAATGAACTAATGACAAAAAGTCGTCACCATGCACGTCGATTAGCCCATGTATGATGATGTATCGGAGACTAATAACAAACGTACGATATACATAGTGCGGATCAACACACTCATGAAAAGTTTGTATTTAAACATATTGAAAACTACAGCAAACCTGAACAAAATCGGACCAGAAGATTGTTTGTTTATTTTGTTTTTTAAAGTCACTCTTATGCAATGGAAAAGAAATAATTTATAGTGGAAAATATGTCCTTTTTATACCTGGAAGTAAAAGCACAGTTTTACACTACGAAACCATCTCATCTTCAGGTCCGATAGCATGTTAACAAGTCTAAAAATGGTACATTTAAATAAAGCTACAGCACACGACAGCCTTCGACCGCTCCGCTCGTCATCAACCCATCCAGCAGAGCAAAAGGTTTTGGGCTTTGAATGATTTGAATAGATTTCTTTTCTCCCATTTTGCACACTCATCAACACTGGCCACCAGTGTTCGGTACGTACTGACAAACGGACCCCGTCCGTATGCATACAACACCATGAAGGACCACCACCAGCTTTTCTTGCAAACGGCGTAACGGCATCGGCTCCACCATCGTCGGTGCTTTTGCGACACTTTCAGCATTTGTGTCGTACCACATCGTGCATCGAATTCGAAATGGACAAACTTTGAAACATTCGTACCCCAAATTGATGTACATCAAACATTCAAATGAAAGAAAGTTCTCAAAAGGAAAGATGCATCCGTTCTGGTATAGCTTCCGATTTTGTTTTCCGGTGCCGTTTCGGGGTGGTAGTACCACGTAGTCCCATCCAGCACTCGCCCCGCTAGTGACTAGCAAATGCTGTAAATCGTGTAAATGTAGTTTATTTTTCGGCATCCATACAGACACTCTTTTGCCTGGGACAGAGTCGACCAGGTTGGGGCGAGCTTTTCAGTCCAGGTTCGGTGAAGAAACCGGGTATGCCAAAGTACGTTCGACTTGCCGGTGTCTTCCGTCATGCCTGCCACCATCGTCGGAGCGTCCGGGTCCGGTTCCCGAACAGTTGTCGTGCATGTTAAAACAGGACATTGAATCGAATGAATGTTCGTTCGCAGCAGCAACAGTGGCCGAATCAACAGCAAAGTGACCAACGTGGCCGGGTGTTCCAAGGGGTTGCCAGTGTGCGGGAAACGGAAAGTTTTACTCCTTCCCCACAACAGCTGTAGAAATTTGGTTATTCATAAAAGTTTCGTTGTTGTTGCTGCTAACGCTGCGACTACTGCTGATGATGATCGTGACGGTATTTATGGCTGTGATGTCCGTTTCTTGCCCACACACTCAATCTTACTCGCCATGAGCAATGGACTGCATCAACGGGCATGCACAAGATGCATCTATATTCATTCTAAGCAGCCCCATCCGGGAGAACCAGAACGAGTCCAGCAATGTTGCATGGCATCCCTTGCTCCGGATCGCTTTATTTAATTTTTTATTACCCAGAGAATGTTGGAGCAGTAGAATGTTTGGGACGTTCCGGGTTCTCACCGGGGACACGTTATACGTCGGTGGTTTGGTGGTGAGGAACTCTTACGCAATACGCCACAGCCGACTTCTTGTGGTCGTGGAGCGGACTTTGTCGAGTGCCGACTATGTATGGTGTCCGTTTTCGCGACCCACCAACGGTTATAGTAGCGTTTCTGCTGTGTGTCCTTGTGAGCCAAACAAGTCTTCTTCGCTTGGATCGCTTTGACTAGGGATAGTCGTTACTGTCTTTTAATTTCTTGGTGATTTTCCCACTCCCGGTCGTTCGGTCGATGTTGAGTTGATAAAGAGGACGAAATCGGTACAAGATACCGAGCTCGAAGGATAGAGTATGGAGCTGGAGACATGGCTGGTACCTTTCTCTTGTCTATTCCCATTTGGAAGCAATTTAGCAACAGACACACTCGCACACACGCACACACACAGCAAGGAGCAGCACTACGCCACTGTGATGTAGCCCATCTACTGTACCCCCACAGGAATGGACGTGTCGATGTGGCTCATAAGAGTTTATTTGCTTCCCATGCCCACGCTCCGCATTCCCAGGATCTTGGGCGACTCGGCAGAATGGACACCGGCGATACATGATGCAAGGACGCTGCCGCAAAATGGTAGCCAGTGTCCGGGGCTTCTTCTGCCACGGGTTGTCTTTAAGCTATTGTTCTTTGTCCTTTTTTGTGTGTGTGCTGTTCTTCTGTTGCTGATCTCCATATACACTCCCTTGGAAGCCTTGGCTTGGGGTGGCATTTTTCAGCCCACCCTCCCGTAAGCCGCCGCATCCGGATGCGGCTCTTGAAATGTTCCTTGCTGCCCTCCGCCACTCTCGTTCTCCTCCTCCTCCTCCTCCTCCTCCTCCTCCCCTTTGCTGATCTCCATATACACTCCCTTGGAAGCCTTGGCTTGGGGTGGCATTTTTCAGCCCACCCTCCCGTAAGCCGACGCATCCGGATGCGGCTCTTGAAATGTTCCTTGCTGCCCTCCGCCACCCTCATTCGCCTCCTCCTCCTTCTTGGGAAAAATTCAACACTGGCCACCGTCCAAGAAGGATACCGACCTAGCAATACTGGGGCAACCGAACCGAACGCAAAGTAAGTCGCTTCCTGCACCGGACACTGGCGACAGTGCCGGAGTGTTGCGAGCGAAACACTATCATCAACAGCAGCAGCAGCATCATCAACATCATCGTCATCGTCAGCCCCAGTCTCACCCCTGTGCCCATGGCCCTGGACGGGAATAATGTATGGAAATGAAACTCGAAGCCCGAATCTGCATAATTTCGAAGTTTGAATCATCGTCGTAAACAACCAAGTTGTTCGAGGCAGCTCACCCGGCCATTGGGATGTGTGGATGTGTGGACGTGTGTGGATGTGTGTGTGTGTGTCTATCGTCGTGGTAGTTGTTTTCGTCAGTCCATTTACAAGACGGTAGGTTTGATCGTTGTTTAATTTTTGTAAACATCGACAAGAACGACAAAAAAGGCGTAAATGGACATTCCTTGGGCAGTAGGAAAAACTGGCACGTTCGGTAAGCATTTTCTTTATCCCTAACAGAATTTCTTTTTTATGTGTTGTTAAATTAGAATTCTTTTGATTCATTTACTGTTAATAAAAATTGTGCGGTCAATTGATAAGTAAAAAGGGAAATCAGCTGAGCTCTCTGTATAGAGTTGCACATCAAATGGTGTTACAACTAATGTTAAATTTGTCCTTTTTGTGATTATAGTTGATAAGTTTTTTCTTTTTTATCTTTCAGGATTACGCATTCAGGATTTGCCATAAATGAATAAAGAGATTTAAAGACAATAATTTTAGAATAAAGACATAACTATAAGACCGCCCATATATCTAACACGTTCGTTGTTGTTCGTTTACTCAAAAAGTTAATAAAAGTCGAGTCTAAATTGATGAACTTATATCCTTGGTTGTCCCAAGATTATTTACTAAGTTTTACTGAAAGACCAACTCTTACATACAATCTCACTCTTACAATATTAGGTGGTCTTATTATATTGTCCGTCACTGTGTGTATTGTCTTTTGGATTTTAGATAAGTATTATCAATATTTTTAATTAATTTTATTCGATATTGAATATTTAATAACCTTTAAAAAAACCTGCTTTTCCAGATTGAAAGAACTGTTCCTTCAGAATAATAGCTTAATTGGATTTAAGTTTGCGTATTATCGAGCTAAGCTTTGACTTTGCAAATACGTATCAACTAATTGCGAATAGTTTAAAGTTGGTGGTGTCGTGAATATCGCTTAAGTGGACTAAATAATGCATTATAAGTGACAAACTGCAGTAAGTATAAGTACTATAAGCAAGTATAAGTACAATATAAGTAAAAAGCATATGCAGTGGTGTACAAAACTATAAAACTACATATTTTTAATTGTTATGATAATGATATGATAATATGATAATAGAAGCATACACTCGTACTGGATACACGCACTTCTTACCGCTCCTAGACTCATCGTCAATAAGTCTGTGTTATCACGCCTAAACCCCTCGTATTTTGAGTTAGTGCTGTTAACCTTTCGGTCTGTGCCCGCGCGAAAGTTATATATCGCTGATACATCGCAGATTCCACACGTATTTCGAACATTATTACGTCAGCCAGTACACCTAAATCGGCTTCGAGTGCAACACGACGTCATGGCTAACCTGTGCTTAACTTGTGTGCGTGCCGCATCGTCCGAGGAGCCCGTTTATCTGTGTGACGGTTATTGCAAACGCTGGGCACACCGTTCGTGTCTAGGTGTGAGCAGTGTAGTGGTGAAGGAGCTTACCAAGGACCAATCGCAGTTTCTGTGGATGTGCCCCCAATGCTCCGATCATCGTCGAAACTGCCGCACGGTGGCGATAACGGAAATGACGGCGGCGCTTGATGAGCTCAAGGCGCAGCTGACGGCGGAATTTTCATCGCGCCTCGATGCAGCTTCAGAAACAATGAAGCGCGCATTGGTCGCATCACTTGATCAGCACAAAGAAACTCGCTCCTACGCACACCCGGTTACTACTACTACTACTTACCAAGCCAGATCAACACTTACACCGGCAACTACGAACACGCCTGTTACCGATACCGTTAACCCAGCGAAGCGTCGTCTTATGGATCGTTCTCCACCGGCAATTGGGACAGGCCCCCTTCTTCTTTCTGGCACTGCACCGATAGCAACAGCATCTCAGGCCGCTTTGTTGCTCCCTCCTGAAACGCCTAAGTTCTGGCTGTACCTGTCTCGTTGCAGACCTACGGCTACGATCAAGGACGTGCAGATTTTTGTGAAGGAACAAATTGGTGTCGATGATGTCTCCGTAATCAAATTGGTGCCAGCAAATCGAGATCCCAGCACGCTGACATTTGCCTCGTTTAAAGTCGGTATGTCGCTGGTGTACTGTAGACATCGACCTTTTCGTTATGACGCTGTGACAAGACTGCCTTTATTTCATGATACCTACGTTTACAATGCTATCCTTACACTAATACTATTACTAACCTAATACTTAACACTAGTACTATCCTAATACTTATAATCTACTTAACCTATCACTAATACTACCTTATGTCTAACCGTATACACTACACTCTCCGCGATACAATAGTGTTGTACCCTTACTTAGGATACTTAAACGGTGGTTGACCTTTCAACCTATCTGAACGCCGAATAGGAGGTGGGGTAGTCTCGCTTCTCTGCCTCTTACGGCTACGCATACATTCGTTATTTTGTTCTACCTCAACATTGTCTTCCGGTATACAATATTCGATAGGCAACTCTCGTTTCTTCCTTAACTGGTTTAGATGTACCATGCGAACTCGTCCTCCTAATTCGATTAAATATCGTAACCCACTTAATTTCTGATATTCTGATCATTAGAGCTTCTGTGGGTTACTATTAAGCTTCCCACAGTTTCGCTGCACGTTGGGGTCATCTACCTACCACCGGATATAAGCACTAACACCGTTGCACTCGATACTCTGTTCTCTTCAATAACGGATGTCCAATCGCACATGAAAGAGAACGATATAATGCTTTTATGCGGTGATTTTAACCAACCTTCGATTACCTGGTGTGAAGAAAATAACTATTTTGTGCCTTCTAACGGGTCACCCCCCACTGCATATTTTGTGGATGGTATAGACGAATGTAACCTTAGGCAAATATCAGGAGTTTCAAATTTTCTTCAGAGGCAACTGGATCTTGTTTTCCTTAACGAATCAGCCGTTTTCACTGCATCTAATGTAGCACAGTTTCCTTCTCCGATTCTTAGACCTGACAAACACCATCCTGCACTCTCATCATTTAGCATTAATCTTCCTGTTAGTTATTATTCAAACTTTACTCCTACACCTGAGTTTAACTTCCGTAAGTTAGATTATTTTAAGTTTGCACAATCGATAGCGTTTATCGATTGGTCATTTTTAGATTCGGTATTGCGAATAGACGATGCAGTGGACCAATTTAACGCTATAATTAAGGCTTCCTTTCCCCTGTGTTGTCCATTTTCCAAACCTCGTCATTTTCCTCCTTGGTCTAACCCTTCCCTTCGCTCCATGCGTAGAGACAGAGCTCGTGCACTTCGAAACTACCGTCGCTCTCACTCCGAATTCCATCGTAGAGTTTTTAAACATGCAGCTTCGGCATATCGCATCTATAACCGTGCACAATACACGCTATACTTGGGCAGACTGCAATCCCAACTCCATTCGAATCCTAAATCGTTTTGGTCTCATATTAAAAAAAGTAAGAACACCTCTACCTTTCCCTCCGTCATGCACTTAGGTACTTCAACTGCGGACGGCGTAACCGACATCTGTTCTCTCTTTGCAAAGCAATTTTCGTCTAATTTTTGTGCACCTCTAAGTTATTACGTGGGTAACGACACTTCCGTTATTGCAACGGGTGCGTATCAACCCGCAATTCAAGTAAGTCTAACTTACTTGAACTCATTAGCGACACAGACCCATTAGGTGCAGCGAGCATGGGTCGAAATTGATTTCAAGTAGGTTCACTAGATGCAAAGTTTCCGACACGAACTCGTAGTTGGGCTTTTTTTGTTGGTTCCAGTACTATAGAGAACATGGATATGATAGGTTTAATCCTCTTTGTGGAAACGTGCTTGGCTTGTCCCTATTCCTAAGAAAGGTGATCCTGCAAATGTCAGTAATTACCGCGGTATCTCACTACTATGTGCGATATCCAAGGTATTTGAGTCCATTATGCATTCCTATCTCCTAAACTCGTCCCGTACTTCCATTATTCCTCAACAACACGGGTTTATCCCTAAAAGATCCACTTCCTCCAATCTCATGTGTTTCGTGTCGTTCGTTTCGTCCCAACTCGAGGTGGCATCGCAAGTCGATGCCATCTATTCGGATTTTAAATCTGCCTTCGATCGCGTTTCCCACCACCTCCTCCTTGAAAAATTGTTTCTAATCGGCATACATCCGTCCTTTATTAGTTGGCTTCGTTCCTTCCTATCCCATCGTTATTATAGTGTCAAGATAAATGGTACCTTTTCCGACCCTTTCCCTTCAACCTCTGGTGTACCACAAGGAAGTGTCCTTAGTCCCCTCCTATTTGTCCTGTTTATAAATGATGTTAGTACTGTTTTACCTCCCGATTGCTACCTATGTTTTGCCGATGACCTCAAAATGTTTTATCCTATTTCCTCCCCTAATGACTGTGATAACCTCCAACATATCCTTAATCGTTTCTCCTCTTGGTGTAACCGCAACAAACTTTCTCTCTGCCCCGAAAAGTGTAATATAATTTCGTTCTCCCGTTCCCGCGCTCCTATTGTGTACCCCTATTCCCTTAATGGTGTCCCAGTCAATCGTGTATCCGTTGTAAAGGATCTGGGTGTTTGGCTAGACACTGGTCTGACCTTCATCCACCATATAGACCATGTAGTGTCTAGAGCTCGAAGGACTCTTGGTGTTTTGAAGCGTGTAGCTCGTGATTTTAGCGACCCCAGATGCCTAAAAACCTTATTTTGCGCCTTGATCAGATCATTGCTAGAATACTGCTCAGTGATCTGGTCACCTACCGCCAGGACCCACATTGATCGCATCGAGCGAATCCAGAGGTCCTTCACGAGATTTGCAATACGCAAATCATTAAGTGATTGGTCTACTGGCTTGCCTTGCTACGAGGAAAGATGTCGGTTACTTGGTCTGCAGTCGCTAGAAGTTCGTCGATCCTTTGCACAGTCTTCCTTTGTTGCAGCTGTGTTGTTGAATGCTATTGATTCACCTGCTCTACGCTCCTCGATTCCTCTATATGTTCCTTCACGTTCGCTCCGTTCACGTCCCCCTGTGTTTATACCACCTCGCCGTACATCAGTGGGGAGGAGGGATCCGTTACTTCGTGCTATACGCACCTTCAATTCCTCTTCCCATCTTTTTGATTACCACCTCTCGTTATCCTCCTTCCGTTCCCGTTTGTCCTCGTCATAACTCTCCTCTTTCACCCGCCTTCATTAGGTTAAATTAGGTTAAGTTATGTACTTAGCATGTAAGCGTTATTTTGTTAAGCATCTAAGGCGAACAATAAAATCATACATACATACATACATACATAAAAAAAAAATTCTACAGATGTTCAACAAATCAACGTCATTTTCTGTAAAATATAAATTAAAATCTTACAAAAGCACTTATATTTACAATTGTATTTATTATCATCCAGTTATCCAACTACCGTAAGTCTAAATAATTTATGCCACATCTTCTCATTACGTTTTTAACAGTACAGTCATTTTTCGATTTACGCGGCTAATGGAGACCAAATAAATACGCGCATATCGAATACAGCTTGACACTTTGTTTATCATGGGCAATAACAGATTGAATTTATAAAATCGTTCAATTTAAACATATTTTATAAACATTCTATAACATTGTTCTATTCGTCTTGCATTTGAAATTTTTGTCTACATATAAAGGTGGTTTGAATGGGTTTTTTTTACTCAAGAATAAAATCCACGTAATAAACTCTAAGTATTGTCAAATCCCCCTATCTCTAAATTGGTGTTACTGGAGAACCGCATAAGTCAGAAACACAAAAAACGCCGTAAGGAAAAGTTAAAATAAATAACTCTCAATATACAATCGTCAAAATAAACTATATTATTTAATTTTAAACGACAATACGGCGTTAAGCCGTAATTATGGAAAAATAAATTAAAGAATTTAATTTTAAACAACAAATTTTAAACTGTCCATTTTCATTAGATTCGATTCTCAGTTAATTATACTTCCATCAATCTGGAAATTGATTTTTATTCGCCTTTTATAATTCAGTCTATTTCGTTTTTATATAAGTTAAGATGTCGTTGATACCTTTTCTCCATATTTAGGAATGGTACATTTGATACAGGCATCGAAAGGAAAACGGATAACGGGCGACACTTGTTGTTATGTTCGGCACTGTAAGACTGGTAGTGTAACAGAAACAAAACCTACCAAAACGACTACAAATTTTAGTTTTCTGATTACTGTTGCATTCCACTGTTGATTTCTATTTTTTAAATAACACAGAACCGGCGTACAATCATATGCCTCAAACAAAATTGCGTACAAAGCAACAACTCCTCTTTATAATAAGCCCAAAACCAAAAGAAAAGACAAAACAGTGCGAGGGATTACACTGAGCTCGGGAAGCGATATCTTGAACCGACCAATTTCCAAAGAATGTCTTTCCGGCCGACATGTTTGAGTTACCACGCTATCTGTAGACATAACGACGAACGAACATACAGCAGTAGCAGCAGCAGCTGCCTACCAGAGAATCCTTAGGCGTCGGGACAACACGTTGGTTATGTATAGAGCAAGCAGAAAAAAATGTGTTTATTCAATACAATCAAACCTCACTTACATATGTTTCCTTTTTTCCCCTATCCTTAACGCTAATCAAAGGGAAAAACAGGGGAAGCGAAACGCCGGTTCATTTTATTTCCACGTTTAAATTTCCCACTTCCCGGTGCATTTTATCTTCAGCAGTTAGCATAAGTTACGCTACTGCAATATAGATGGCGCTACCAAATGAATGTAGCTTTTGGTCGACAAAAGTTCATGCGACAAAAATAATCGTTGTGCACAGTGAGTGTTTTCATGGACACAATTGAGCATCAATTCGGAGCGTAATTTGTTTTGAATATTAACTTAATATTATAAATAACAATGAAACTATTAATGTTAAACTTTAAATAATTTTAAAAATTCTTTATTATAAAAAATTTTTTTAAAGGCCCTTTTTTAGCTTTATTCAGCCACACAATGCTATCAAAGAATTCGTGTCCGTTCCATCTGTTTTCCATCAAACTCACCTTCTATATTCGCGCGCCTCGTTCCAACCGAAAAAGGGTTGCGCTTCGCATAAACGCATAATTTCACAAAACAAGCCAAACTAGTTTTTTGATGCGTGTAAACTAGTTTTCGCCTTCACCCCAAACACTTTTTGCTTGCATTATTTTGCAATCGCACTTCCGAGATTAATTTGCCAGATGCGGAAAGAGCGAGAAAGGATGGAAGAAAAAACGCGTTTCTGCGTGTGCATCTGCTTTTTTCTATAATCATCATTTGATACTGCACGTGGAAAGCCGAACCATAGTTGCTTGTTTCTAGTTTTGTTTGTTCGTTCGTTTTTTTTCTTCTGTGTAGTCACATTTACCTCGCGACTTTCCAGTTCTAGCATTGCAGCACCCCATTTTCCGCGCCAATAGAACGGCCAGCTTCTTCACGGTGTTGCCCACAGTACGCGCTGAAGGGTTTCGTGCATCTCCGGCCGGTGTTGGTGGTGATTGTTATTTTTATCTTGAAGCAGCATAAATTTATTGCTGCCACATCTGGTGCTGTCATTTTGGTGCACTACTCGAGCCCGAGGTCCGGGTGTGCGTGTGTGTGTGTGAGTCCGAGTAATCTGTTGCCCGCGATTACTCCCAGGTCTCCCGGAACACACGCACGCAAGCATGCACCAGGTAGGCTTGAATAGTTTTGGGTGGAAATTTATTTCATACATTTTAGCGAATGATTCCGTTGCCTTCCACAGCTGGCGCCTGCCAGCGGACATTTGCCAACCGTTGTGACGAAATGGCGTCCCTGCGTTTGGCAGTTGATGGCGAGTGAGCCAGCAGCTCACCAGCATGTTCGCAGCATTTCCATGGTTGACATCGGGCGCGTGTGTTTCCACGCAGGCGCCTTTACCACAGCCGGGAAAATCAATAATTGTCCTCACCGTCCACCATCATCCCACCCGAACCGAACCGAACGTACCGACGGACGGATCGTAAAGGACCATCTTGTTCTTTGCTTAGCTCTCGGTACGGTTGGTCCGTGCGTTACCGTATGTCGTATCCAAAATGGAATCAGTTCCATTACAAAATTCCACCCGCTTTAAGGCGCACGCCTATGTGTGTGTGTACGGGAACGCGATGGCTAGAGGAAAATGTTAGGCAGCGAAACGAGAACAAGCAATTTCGTTTTCTTGGCGCGAATTCAGTCAGAACCAGTTCTGCTCTTAGAGAGAAGCAGTGTTTGTGAGTCCGTGCCGAGAGAGTGCGCGCAGCCTCATAAAATTATGTTTAGGGGTGGTGTTTTTGTTTTGTAATTTTATATTTAAGCAAAATTTGTAATGTGTGTGCGTATGGTTGTGGGTGAGTTTGGGTGAACGAGCATGATGCTTTTTTGTATCTCGTCCCAGAACTAAACGCACGCACACACACCCGAAAGCAGGTTCCGAATTTTTCTTTCTAAAACACCCTCGGTAGTCCACTTGTTCGCAGAAGAACAGGAAACTAAATGAGGAGATTCATTCCGAGCCGGAAGAGACGAACCCCTAGCACTTTTTGTTCGGACAGCCGAGATGACTCGTACATGGTTACCCCGTTATTCGGTTAGGGGTGGTTTTTTATTGGTTTCTTTTTTTGGGATAATTTAAAAAACCATCTCTTCGTGGATAGTGTGGGTAAATCACAAAACTCAGTAAGGGTGATTTTTTTTAAAGAATAAGTGCTCAGAAAGAAAATTTAGATTTTTTGTTGGTCCTTTTTGAATCCCAGACAACAACCATTCGTCGTAAATAATTCAATCGATGTGTTTACTACAACTGTTTCTTTCTCGCTATAAAGTCTATAAAAACTCCAAGACGGGAATGGTTATACCACAAGCAGGATGAAGTTACTTGTATTTACTTTTTTATTTAATTTTATTATTGTGTTTTTTTAATTAAGAAAAATTACGAATGATACTTTATTAATCGACCTTTGTTTTATTTAATAACTTTGTTTTATTTTTGTATTGTATTGTAAAATTATAACATTTTTTGAATATAAATATTTGAAATACAAAGAATTTTACAAAAATACAGCCTTTTAAAATTTTATGCTTCATTCTGTTCACATTGAAATATTCAACCAGAAATTCAAAATAAGGAATTAAAAAATATACGACACCTAGCCTTTTACACTAATTTCAAACTAGAAAAATCTTAAATCAAGCAAGTAGGCATGACATGTTAGGCAAAACACTGTAGAGGTTTTGATGCTAAAATATAAGGCGATAAAGAAAAAAAGAAATGAGTGAAATTGGACAGTTGTGCTAGGAAGTGGAGCGATAGGAGACATAGGAAAACTGAAAATCGAATCCTTAAATCGGATCATTCTAGCCATGGCGTGAGCGTCTAGTGAGATCCGCACTGAGAGTTTGATGTTTAAGAGCACGAGAAGGCCACTGCCACCAAAAAAATTATTTTGTTTCAGAAAGAAGGCTACAAAGTTATATTCGGAGTTAGTCTGTGAATAAGAGCGATGTTTTAGACATTAAACCTTAAAAGTAGTTTGTTAAAAAGGAGCTTTCAGTCAACAGTTACAAGATGTAATTTTAACTCCAGTCCAGTAGTCCAGTGTTTATTGAGCATGGTCTTACGAGCAGGTTAGAAGATATTGATTGAACATTCACTAGAAAAATGGTCAAGGAAGATTCGCTAAAACAGTAACGAACAATCGCCGAAACCTGCACTTTGCGTTCTTGGCCTGATGCAGAAATCCGCGATACAACTCAAGGTCTTGTGCCGTCTTCTGCTAATCCATTATTACAGTCATTTTGGCAAACGTATCCATTGTCCTTCTACTCATACGAGCATGCGAACTCGTATAAAAGGAATTCGTCAGTTTTGATCCATAGTGTATGGGCTCCACAAACTCCTGAGATCCAGAAGACTCCAACAACGCACGAAATGCGCCATATATCGCACTCTGATACGGCCGGTAGTCCTCTACGGGCACGAGTCCTGGACTATGCTGGCGGAGGACCCCAATGCACTTGCCATTTTCGAACGGTAGGTGCTAAGGACTATCTTTGGCGGGGTGTGCAAGCAGGGCGTGTGGAAAAGGAGAATGAACCACGAGCTAGCTGAGCTGTTTGACGATGCAGACATCCTGACGGTCGTCAAAGCCGGAAGGATACGCTGGTCGGGGCACGTGATGAGGATGCCGGACTCATGCCCTACCAGGAAGGTACTCGTCAGCGACCCATTCGGCACGAGGCGCAGAGGAGCACAGCGAGCTCGTTGGCTGGATCAAGTGGAGTCAGACCTGTGGGATATCGGATGCAGCCGAGGGTGGTGGAGTGCAGCCATGGACCGAGTTTCCTGGAAACGAATTGGACGCCAGGCCCTGTCTAATAGACGTGCTCCTTAAGAGCAGGCCAGTAAAGAAGAAGAAGAGAGGTCCATAGTGTATGGCTCAGCTTAAGACTAACTTATGCCTAGCTGCAACTCTAACCGGTGTACACTTGAACGCGGCATCCGATGACGCGCTGCTTTGTCTGTCATCTGATGCCCTGTCTGGCGCATGTGCTTACGAGAGTCGGTGTCGCGCAGTTTAGTCGGTTAGCGTAACTCAATGTGCTGGAAGTATACTATAGTATCCAATAGATTCGTCTATCTCTCCTAGACCTGCGATAAGATTAAAAACTTAATGTCATCGGTATACAAATACTAAGTGTCCTTTATAAACGAGCAGGATTGATGAGACGTGAAATAACCAAAAGAATACATTTGCAAGTCTTGATGAAGGTGTGTAATCGAAGACGGATAATTTGTGAGTGATCATTTATGCATATTTTAGTCTTACAAGTTCTCTTAAAAACTAAATAAAAGCATTTTTTGACAGATATTCTATGAAAGCTCGAACAAGCTTCTTTTAGGCTCTTGTTTAGTGAGCTTGTAAGAGGGCGTTGCTTGCAGGGTTCGGTGATTAAGATTCGGTTGGCCCTGGCTTGAACCTCATAAATGTATTAATAATTTAAAAACAAACTAACAATCTTTCAAACCAACGTCACTATTTATCGAAAAAGTAATAAATTTCTTGGTTAATTGAGTGTGGATATTTTTTTAGGATATTGTATGTGTGTTTTTTTTCTAATCTGTGTTTCATACTATGTTCTTAAAAAAACGTCCAGGAACTACTCATAGGTGTTGACATGATTCCGAACCGGGTCATAAACCAACCCTGACCTATTGGCATCGAATGCTACATTAAAATGTTAAAGCAATAAAATAGCCTTTCCCAGCAATTACTAGATATCCACGGTAGGGTTTATTAAACAGGCCCCGGAAATGTCCCCGTGGTACAGCCCATCACCATTAACCGGGGACCAACTAATTGTGCATACATTTCATTTGACATTTCACACTTTACCCGGTTCATTCCAGGGTGCACCCTAGCAAAACCCCTTTTTCCGAGTCCAGTTCCGTCCCATAATCCGACACGGCCTTAGTCATGTTTCCAGTATTTGTGTTCCACTTTTTTTCTCCTCTCTCTCTCTCAACAATCTAAATCACTCAACTAACCGGCACGGGATAGTTCAACGTACCACCTTTTGACCTCCGGACTGGGTGTACCTTCGAGCGGGTCAATCAGCACGGTTAAAGGGACCGCTCGCGCTCAACGACTGTGGAACGGCTGTGACGGTGCCTCAGAAAATCAACCACACCGGTTATCTTGTTACAAAACCGAACAGCTTAATTGTGTAATAATGATACGTGTAATAAAACGGATGATAATGTTAAGCCCTATTTGTCCGATGTGTTTATTTAATTTGTTTACAGCTTGTTGGAGTGTCATAATAGGTTAAACTTTGTGTCAAACCAAACCACCTGCCACAAATCCTGGCGCCGATGGTGGCAGGCCCGATTTCAGCTCCCGCCCAATGCCGCCCATTCGCCGAACGTAGTTGTAGCGTAGGTCGGTTTTTAGCGGTCAGGCAGCATACAATTTGTCACACACGCTTCATACGGTGACACGGAAGTCATCGTAGGCATCGATACCGTGTGTGGATAGGGCGTGCAGAACTGCAATCAAGGAGCACGGAGGATGAAGCTGGCGAGAGAGAGAGAGATGAAAATCGATGTGATGGATAGAGAGAGAGAGAGAGAGAGAGAGTAAGAGAGAACAAGGTACAAAAAACACTGTTGCGGTGATGCTCAATCAATTATTGCTGGTTTTCCAGAGTGTTTGTTGTTCGACCTGCAAAATGGTGAGATGATGTGCAATGATGTGAGCCTGTTTTCCTTTTCTGGGGTTTTTAATCGCTGCACAGATCGTTCTAATGCGGGACGGATGCAATTGCAAGCGCGCCGCCATACGATTGGTTGGCAACCGTTGCCAACCACTTGTCGAAAATTCACTTTTGATGCTTGAATGTTGTTATTCAATGATGCACTAATAGGATTGTGTTCGCCTGTTCCGGGTTTTTGTTGGCAAACGGCGTGTTTACACCATTACATAGTCTTCCATAAAAATGTGCCAATTTGCAAAATCAATTGTTAAACAAGCCCACAAGCGCAAGTTCGGAATAGGAGCTGCAGAAAACAAAACACGGAAAACCCAATGTGGGATGGAACCGTTTCTATGCCTTTTGCGCTGCACTGACAGCGCTGAATAATATGACGTTGGAAGAAGGAATAAAACTGTCAGTGGGAATGATTGACTTAAATTAAAATTAAATAAAACGTATCCCGTGGGTGCGAGAGAGAGTGCAAGAAAGACAATGGATAGACAGGAATGGAAACTTTTTAGTGCTCTCGAAATCTGTGGCATCACGGGTATGATTTGTTTTTAGGAAGAATTTTCCAACCATTTTGCTTCTCCAGCTGACAGTGTTGCGCTGGGGTTGCTTGACACTGGTGTTGGTGGTAAGAAGCGCCACAATACCCGTAGCTTTGCAACATGCAGAATGAGTCTTTTGCAACCTACTTGCGAGCAGTTCGAGGTACGGTAGAATTCTCCGAAGAACTGTGCGATGATAAATGGCAACGCACGATGTGAGGCATCGTGGTGTGCACGTCTACCGTGACGGTGTGACTTATACGAGATTCGCCCTGCAAGTCCACCACCATGCACACCATGTGACTGACTGGCACGATGAGGAATGGCTCTGCACGGCACTGCAAGATTGCAGGACGCCCTGACGCGAGCTGGCTGACGGTTGGTCTTGTCGGGTGATTTTTCTTTCGTTCGCCGCCAGTTCCTTCATTCCGTGTCAGTATGGCGCACGGGAACAAAGATGTGAACCTTCTCGTTCGTAAGGAGGTTGCCCGGGTTCGGTGGCCGGTGGACATTTTTCAATTCTATTCCACTTCTTCCGGTCTGCAAAACATCCATTGTTTATGAGAAATCAGTTTGATTTACGAAGGCCACGTTGTACGGACGGACGGTAGAGGAGCAAGCAATGGGATGGCTGGCGTAGATGGTGGGATCGTGAAATGTGTCGCAAATGAGTGAACGTGAGTGAAGAAAAATTATGACAATGACTGCTTTCTCCATCGGTTCGCAGACGGGATCGATGCGGCGGGCTGGTACGGTGGGTCCAGGCAGATTAATCTTGCTTGATTGCCGTTGGATGGTGGGAATGAACGTGTGTGTGTGCGTGTGCGGATGGGAGGGTGAGGTTAGTTTCGCTATGACCGCATTTCAGCTCATAGTTACAATGTAATTATACTGTAACGAAGCTTCTTGCTACCCCGGGCGGAACCATAAATAGTGGGACGAACGCGACTCGGACCGTTGCTATCACTGACATGCTTTATAATCCCATTTAAATGACTACCATTTGTCACAAGCGATGCATAGAAGCAGTTAAAACAATGGTTGTTCATTACTGAAAAGAATGTATCTAGAAGAAAATCATCTAAGTGATAATGATAACTTTTGCAATTTATTTTATATAATTAAAAGATAGTAAATTTCTAACGTAGAATTTAAATAAATATAGATTATATTATTCAATTTAACTCTACATTATAATTTCTAGTGATAGAATTTTACAGTTCTGTTAAGAGAGTTTGAAGAGTATGTTATATTGATCACATGTAGTTTAATTAAGCAGAACCTTCTAATACTTTTGTTTCCATTTTATGAACCATTCTGAGGAAAACGTAACACCCTCGGTAATCTAAGTTATACATAAACTAGAATTAATAGAGAGATGTAAAGACTAATTAATTACTTATCTAAGATTATCTAGATTATCTAAGATTTAAAACTGGTAACTGGTGTTAAATTTCCTTCAAACATGTACAACATAACTTTGATACTTGAAACTGAAATCATATCTAATCAAACTATAGAATATTTTGGTGTATTGCTGCGTTATAATAAGTTTAGGAACTTTAAAGCCATATACCATAATGCATACCATATAGATAAGAAATCGAGGTAAGCTCAAAAGCTTCAAATACAGAAGTTGAACGATCTTGTGCAAATTTGTATTAAATATATACAACAATCATACTTGATCAACTACTATCCAGATTCTTGACATGATTTCGAAATAGTAACTTAACGATTCAGAGAGCTGAACCATTACTACATAGATATTGAAAGCAGAGTTCTCTGACAGCATTAGAGAGAATGTGTCCACGTTAGTTGGGCCTCGTACAAGGATCTATCTCATACTAGAGTTTTTTCACAATCAGTAAAACGAAACTGTGGATATCGTTTATATCTTTCAGCATTTGTCAAAAAACTAGAAAAGGTTTGATCGGCCATTGCATTTTGAAAGACATTGCTTTTCCATTTGCTTTGATTCTACAGCCTCAGGAGGTTTTGTGTTGCTACTCTATCTTCCTCGAATTAACTGACTAGTAGTTCGTTTTCTTGTTCTTTGTAGAAGACATCCGATGGGTCAGTCCTGGGGATGGTCCGGACGAGATGTTTTGAAAAAAGTAAGAACAGATACTTGAAAACTTCCAAAAACAGAAGCGCTGCAATCAAACAATTTATTTCTTTTTTGCTAATTTTGTTCCGTTCTAAAAACAAATGAGAAATACGTCACGGAACTACTTATCCAATATCAAAAATTAATTTCTCCCCGAAATTCAGTTTAAATTTATCAAAATCTAATAATCAGCAATCAATTCTCAAGCCGCAGCCAATCACAATAGTAAAAGCTAATACGAACCACAAAACCAGTTATTTTGGATAGCTTCGTAATAACAAGTCGCAACGACATAAAAATGTATGAAAACATTAGAAACAAAATTACTCTTGAGCGCAAACGGATACTTTTATCACAAAGACTATCACTATTTCTAAAAAAAACCTAAACCAACCGTGGCCATACCTCGTGAACATCATACAACCATTTATTGTTAGCCAAAGCGTGATCAAAATTGAAGCTGCTAGTAGTACCGGATGGGTGGACCGAGTGGTGCTGCATTGTATCACAGCACCACCCCAACGATTGTATCAAAACCTAGCCAGTTGGTTATGACTAAAGCTAAAACTTGTTTTAATTAAAATATTTTAATATTTAGCCATCCAAATGGGTTTGAATGCGGCTTCCGGTGAAAGCATTATCCCGCCCGCGAGTTTTCCCAAGTTACCTTTTCCACTCCCCATGCGATAGTGTTCGTTGTGTGGCTGTGTGTGTGTGTGTGTGTGTGTTTGAGTACACTATTACGGACCTCCTCTCGCGGCAGTCCGATGGTAAATAGCGTGGCATACACCGTATCCGGCTGCTGTATCTCTGGCTCGCTATACAACATCAGCGCCAAAAACTCGCCCGCTTGTTGGGAATTAAAAAGTTTAAACTTTTGCCTGCATACATGCACCCAGCCATATAAAAGGATACCATCGGGCGCCTTTCGGGGTTTGGGGGTTCGGTGTGTTTGTGGTTTTCCTAAAAAGTTCGCCATTAGCGCCACGGGGCGTATCATATCGGTGCACGGAAGACGCGCCAGAAGCAAATGTGTTGGGCTGAAAATAAAATTAAAACAGCAATACGGAAAGCTTTCCGTTTTTCTGTCTGCCCCGGGCGTGCCCGACCAAAAGCGAACGATGGTGATGGGTAAGAGCGAAGGAACCAACGGCAAATGGACATTAAATGTACTGGTGCAAAAGTTGAATTAAAATAATAACTGAAAACTGAATTTTCCACCACTGCGCGCCGCGTTTGCATGAGGGCAGACGAGCAACAAAATAAAACACAATGTTGTGCAGCAAAAGTTTTCTATTCAATTGCAAATTTACTTCCTCCCGGTGGTGCACGATGTACCGCGGCACTTGGGCTGGCTTTTTCGCGCACCGCCCCGCCATTGGTGGATCGTGCGCCTTGGAAAAATGGTTTCCATTTTGCTACGGTAGCAGAAAAGTCCGAAACGTGCCCGATATGCAGACAATGTAATGCTCGAACGTATTATAATTGAGTTAAAATTAAACGGAAAGGAAACTGGCAAAGAAAGCGAGCCAACTTGAGGCAGCGGACCAATGTTGTACAAGCAGGTTAATATGGAAATGAGACTAGAATGGATGCGAAAGCATGGTTAAGCAAGGAAAGCACATTATGTTTGTGAGGTGAGTCGGAAAGAGTAAAGTTGTAAAAGGCAAAAAAAGCATGCAAACCTAGACGTGTTGTGAAAACTAATGTTTATTGTCTTTTGTTGAGCGAAATTATACAATTTTGTAAACAGTTCTGTTTTCCCACTAAATATCCGTTTGGGGAAGTCAAAGTTTTTCCTTTTTTTCGTAGAAAAATTCTCAACAAATTTAAATAAAAATAAAACTAGCCTTCCCGCCCATTTTCACTCATCCTCAGACCACACTTTGCAAAACATTTTCATTCGTTCGGTAGAGGGTAAAAACGAACCAGTTATGAAGTTGCACAATCGGATAACCAGCATTACGGAGAAAAAGCACTTTGCCTGATGCAAAGGAATTACCACATTTTAAAAAGTTAGTTTATTTTTG
This sequence comes from Anopheles maculatus, assembly GCA_002091835.1. Classification (NCBI taxonomy): domain Eukaryota; kingdom Metazoa; phylum Arthropoda; class Insecta; order Diptera; family Culicidae; genus Anopheles; species Anopheles maculatus. The sequence goes on along the minus strand of KZ061539.1, from coordinate 79,784 downwards.
GCATCTCCTCAAGCGTCACCGCTTTCGGTACCAGCATTCGTGTTATAAATGCCAAATAGCAAAGATTCATACCCAAACTAATGATTTTCATGCCGAATAGTGCTTCGTTTGCAGAGCAGATGTAGAATAATGCACAGATAGAATAATGGTAGCCGCAAGAGATGTGCAAAAGTCAGACATGAGAAACGATTACGCAAAAGATAACAAAATTAAAAGTTGTACTTTATACCCGTTTCGGTGGACAGACAGTTGAATTTTCCTTTTTCTTTTCCTTTCTAAAAAAGTTTTCTTGTTTTTGCTCAGAAAGGAGGTTTTATGTGATGATAAGCGAAAGATGAAAACATTGTATTAGCGGGTCAAAATAACGATAGCAGTGCCGTAAATCATTTTACTCTGTTAAAGTTTGTAAAATATCATCCCGTGTGTGACCAACCAACCACCTCACCCTGGAAGTGCTTTGTTTGTGTGAATACTATTTATTTCTTAGCTTTCTACGGTGGATGTTGAATCACTTTTCAATGAACCAATCAAGTAGAGTGGCAATAAAGAACATAAGGTGCAGGAATAAAACGTTACATAGTGCACATAAATTTGCTAGCAGAAGGACTACTTTATGGAAAATGTGCAATGAAATGGAGACGCCTGGTGGTTGGTAATAAGTTTTTGCCTTACAGTGAGGGTATAACAAACAAAGCTGTGAAGCGGTTTATGGAGTAAAAGATTAAGGAGAAAATATTTGGTATATTATACTTAGTTTTACTGAATATCGTCTATAGAAATGTAAGTGAATCTTTCAGTCTCTTTTAGAAATTAATAGTGATTATAGGAAAATTCAACATGCATAATTTTGTTTAACGATTTAGATATTAATCATGTGTTGCTAAAACTTCTGAGGCCACCTGATTATTGACAATCATCTTGCTGGTGAGGGTAAATGTATAGTCTAGTGTTCGCATCAAACCCAAAAATATCCACTGTCAGAATAATCCAGGAATCGTCCCCATAGAGGACCTCCAATTGTACAATATCGTACTATATAAAGTACCTACTTAATAGTTTTTAAACCTCATTCTCTCATTTCTGTAGGTTGAACATGTTATCGACACTCTATAATACCTTTTTATATCATTATCTATATATTTTATTTACGATGCAACATAAAAATCTACTTTATTAGCAGCAAAAATAATTTAATTGTTAAAAGTGAATCGTTTCAGCGGAATTTTTTTGACATATTAGGTTTTTTGTGATATGAGATGATACTTAGACCCTTCGACTCAATGTAGTGACAAGTTTTAAAGAAAAAAAGAGCTTAAGTTTATTACTACAATTATAACATTGTGCTTGGTCGAGCATCATGAATACCTCTTTGAGTTAATAACATATTCCTTTGTATGCATGCAAATTATAAGTAAATGATGTTCAGAACTGGTAGCCATAATGTGTCAGCAAACCATTAGAATAGTCATCCTTAAACAAATAACGATTTCATCACTGATCGATCTTCCAAGTAGTGATGGAAACTCCGGAGTGGATTCACGAATCCACTCCGAGTCCACATGTTGAAAACCGACTCCGAATCCAATAAAATTCTGGATTCGACTCCGGAGCACCGGAGTACTCTGATCGAATCCGGAGCACTCCGGAGCTCCGGAGTACGCCGATTGAATCCGGAGTACTCCGATCGAATCCGGAGTACTCCGATCGAATCCGGTTTTCCTTCATTTTGCCCAACACTACTTCCAAGTACGGACAGAAAACATATGAAAGGTGTAAAAATGGATGGCAAGAAAGATCGCAAAGCCACAAAAACCTAAGGATGATTGTCCCTGAGATCAAGGAATCTTCATGTAAGGAGGGAAGAATGTAAAAAATTTGCTAAGAACATTAGAGAGATAGATTATTTAGAAGGTTAAATTGAAATTCGAACAATGCAACCGAAATCGCCAAGATCATTTGTATTGCAGATCGAGTGAGATCCGTTTCACATCATGGAAGGGTGCTTTATGTAGTAGGCAACAATTCGTAATTTAGCAGAACAACCCAAACCATAAAGCCAAGAAATTCATTTTCATTTAAGTTAAATGTGAGCAGATAGAACTAATTTTGTAGCACTTTCATTCCTTTTTTCAAAGAAATTATTGCGTTGTTTTAAATAGAACTGTACAAGCTGGGATTTGATCCTTTTTATTTTAATAAATGAGATAGATTTTATAAATGCAGGAGTCTCTTTACTTTGCCAGTCACTTTTTTTTTCATTTATTTATAGAGGCTTTGGGTCTTAGAGACCTCATTCGCCTCTTCATTTGCCAGTCACTGTTGCAGTGTGTGATATATCATCCATTTCGTGTGCCACTGGGTCGCCGGAGTTTGTTGAACAGCCCACGGGATTTTTCAATTCAACTCAATCGATCAACAACACCGATTTTTTGTTATACGCTTCCGCCACAGATATCCTTCCGATGATGTCGCTGTAATCCACGGTAACAATTATTCCACGGCTGTCAAATCCCGTGTTTCATATAACGTATTCCAGAGCGATGTGAAACAGCAAACAAGAGAGAACGTTCCTGTTTCTATGATTATTGAAATCTTGCTTTATGTACACTTCTCATCATTTACTGTGGCCCCTAACATCCGCATCAGCTTTCCAAGGAATCCGTACTGCTACATAGTGCTACAAAGTGCTGTCTGTTCTAAGGTACCGTAGGTCGCTTTGAAATCGATGAACAGGAAGTGCTTCCAACATTTCTGGAGGACATGCCGTAGAGTGAAGAGTTTCTTGTAGGTCTGCAGAAGAGTATTCGGGACCAGGTCTTGTCTAGATACGGGAATCAGTGCTGTAAAGACTTGGAAGTAAGCACAATCCAGCCAATCGTCCTTTATGCCAGCTGATTTGTCACATTTCAGTGCAATGTTGGCAGGTATTACAGCAGATGGCAGCCCATATTTCTACCGCGGAGTTTCGGAGTTAAAGATCAGTCTCAAACGAATGCTTGACCGAAACAATAAAGATTGTTTTCAATTTCCATTTGAATGAAAGTAGAGATTTTGTTTGCCAGAATGCATGACATTTTTATGCTCTTAGACGCAGTAACATTAGCTGAAGATCTTATTCGATAGTAGGTCTTTGCCAGCTTTATCTGTTCTCTTTTATTACTTTCACTCATTCAATTTATACATATTTAATACACACAAAAATAGTCGCTCATTCCAGCACGTACTGAGTCTTGAGTCTCGGTTAGTAGTTAAACTACTGTGTCTTCCAAATAAAGAACCTTTGCCAACTGAACCAACTGAAAATTTCATTCGGAAACACATATCAATTCTGCAGAACTATACCATTGCATGGTCCTTTAAGTTGGTTTAATCAACCACTGTTTACGTTTTTTTATGTTTACGTTTTTTGTGGTGACAGCTTCCCAGTTTGTTTTGTTCTAGTGTTGTCGTTTTTTCACTGGGTGAAGCGTTAGCGTTTAATTTTGAATGTATGCATGTGTTAGTATAAGGACCGTTGAGCGTAGGATAACAAAACGTATTAGTGTAAAACAAGAAACCAAGCAGAATACACGCACGCCGAACGGTCACCCTGAACCGCAAATTTAACGTTTCCTTCACTAAAAACTTAAAAAATATCACAACGTAGGGCCGATCACGAACAACCAATATGTCTGTTGCTCATTTTAGCGATTCCTAATAAACTATCCACCAACGCAACCACCTTTCCCACTTTTTAGATTGGACACACGGAACCGATACTTGCCCACCATCTACAAAGTATCGAGTACATCAATATCCCAAGCTCTCGAGTGTACATCGTTATTGAGTTAACCGGTGGAGATTGGATCAACTTAATTGCACTTACCACCGCGCACGTCTTGTGCCACGTCGCCAACTCCATCCGGGGAGACACTTCTTTCCGTCCTTTAGTTGGGATGCTTCGAGATTTTTCAATTCCCCCGTGGTTGTGTGCGGTAGAAGCGCATGTTTGTGTGGCTGCGTGTATAGAGGAGTGATTGCATGTGTACATCGAGAGATGCATTTTTTACAATCTTCTACTTCCGAAGCAATGTTTTGTAATTTTCTCGTCATGATCATCATCATCATCATCATCAGCCACTGCCATCGCCGTACAGCTCTTATGGGTGTGAATCAATGTTGTACAGCGCAGTACATTGAAGCCTCTAACTAATGTGTCACCATGTTCCGGGCACCGACGCCCCGGGGACGGTGGACAGGGTTTGGCTAGCGTCTCGTGTGTCGTCATCCTTGTCAGCTGCAATGCAATTGCAGCATAAAAGATAATGCAATTTAGGCGTACACGTCGGATTACAAATGGAAATTAACTGCATCCAATGGATCCGGCATCCGTCAGTGTGGCAGTACGCGAACGGCCGAATGCATGCCCGTACCACAAAAAGACGAAGACATCACACGTCAGCTCGCCCGAGAGCTCTCGGCATATTCGTTTCGGCACGGATTGTACATCTCTCACCGCTGGACCAAAGCATCCGGTGGTCCCGAAACTCAGCCTCAGTGAAGCAGCAACGATCATATCGCTAAACTGTCCATTCAGCAAATAGTCAAAAACTCTTTCCTGTCACGCTTCGAATGATGCGATGCCTCGTTTCAGCGCTTCTCCGGAAGCGACCCGTTTGGGCAGGCAGGCAGAGCATTGGTTGACCATTTTTCTTCACCATTGGTCGGGTGGCATTTTTTGGTGGCGTTTTCCAGCCGCCTTCTCCAGCTTTGTCCGGCATTTTAATGGTGGAAGCGCACGGTGCACGGTGCACCCTTTTGGGCGATGCATCTCGACCGAGGCCTGATGATAGGCAGCACAAAGTTTGGTGACGAATTGCACGTCGTCAGATGAATGGTATTGTCGGACCGATGTTTTGGTGCTCATACAGGGCTCATTTTTCACAATTTTTATTGACGTATACTGACGACTGATTACGTATCGGAGACAAATGAAGGCAAGCAAGTAGTTTCTTTAGATAGGCGTCTTAGATTTAAGAGAATTACGTACAATTCAATAATAATGAAGGTGTTTCGGGAATCTTGGTCTACGTCTCATCTTATTTAATTACTTTACTGTGCTTGTTAAAGAAATGTGTTTAAATTGATTTCCCTTAACGCATTTTAATCTGTTAAATGTTACTAGCGAATATTTTAGAATTCAACCCTTGTTACAGGGTATCCCAAATCGTGTTGGTGTATTTTCATTCTTAATTTAAAAATTTATCTTAAAATAAGAGAAAGTCTTACTTGTTAATAACGACAAATCCTTACTAAATTGTATACAAGCAAGAAATTCCTACATATTAAAGGTACATTAAAACAGCCTAACAAAATGATATAATATTTTATAGCAAGCCAAAGTCCTTTAGATTTTATTCCAACTATGTCACACTAGAAAGAGTTTGAAAAAGATTGCAGTGTTGGATGCAGGGTTTACTGTGCCCCACACATTCCGTCGTCTTATAGATCATTGGCATTTTCTCATTATTTTATATCTCATGTATCTGTCTCATAGTTTATTGACTGTTTTTTAAACAACTCCTAGAGTTTGAGAATGAATTTCTATCCGGTATTTGAGATGTCTATCCGAGACTCGGAGGTGGAAACTTCTCGGCGACTTCCATCTTCTATAAGTCAATCCAGATTCTGGCATAGACAACATTGCTTTGAGACGCTTTTTCTTAGCAGAAGCTTAAACAAGAATTGAGCACACGGCACTAAACCTCGACTTGGAGATTCATGAGACGAAAACCAAAATGATGGTGGCATCACCAGTGGCTATACTAACACACCCGGATTTACGCAGGAATAATTTACAGATCGTGGAGATTGTACCTTCGAAGTCTGGAGGTCAAAAGGCAGCACCTTTAAAAACATAGATGTTGAATTAAGTACATGGATACTAGCGGCCAACCAGACATACTACAGCTAGACGAAACTGTAACATTTATAGTCTCAGTATTAACAGGCACCTTTGGGACGTATACTATGTCCAAAACTGACGAAACCCTCATCGCCTCGCTTGTAAGAAAGATTCTCAGAAGAAATTCTTTGAGCTGTACAGTGATATCAGCATCGTGCAGCTAATTAGACTCGCCAGCATCTATAAGAGTGGTATGGCCACCAGAAGGCCATGCTCGTAAAATATTGTATGGTTTCTATATGGGCAGATGAAGTGATGGCGTTGATGCGTTCGCCACAAAGGCCGAGATATTGGATTGGCAGACGACGGCGCTAGACCGTGAGTGGTATCGAGGATTGTCAGATTAGCAGATAAGTTAGTATTCAAATGTCCAAGAGCATGTCCTGCTCCAGGAGTCTTAGTCTTGAAGAATTTCATACGTTATATATGAAATATTTACCGGATGGCTATAGTAGCTTACGTATCAATAAAGCGATACAAATGTACAAATATTTAGGATGTCTGAAACTTTGTTCTGCAAAAACAAAACAAATAATTTTAATTTATTCGATATGCAAAAATGATGAAAGACATCATTACTTCATCATATTTTCATAGCTCCTTACCCTTATGTCCTCGAAAAAGGGTTCAAAACGAGCTGCAATACCCTGTAATTCCCTGTCTGCGAGAACAAAACGCAGTTGCAGCTGCACAATGACACACACAAAAAAAAGAAACGCTCTGTTATTACATTTACGCTTAATTCCTGGCCCGAACACTGAGAAAGGACCGGGCACGTACGCACCATTCGCCCAAGGCTTTCGCGGCCGGACAAATGGCGAAGGACACCATCGGTAAGAATGCTCGATTGTATCCAATTCAAGTACCCCCGAAGTGTACATCAAAATGAACTTGCGCTTCGGTCCGGTTCGATAGCCCGTTCGGTCGTTTGTACTGTGCCGGCACCGCGTAGACATTTTGCGCCTCCGCTTCGATTTGCGTTACGGCCGCGGGCCCATTCGTCCCAAGAACGTGCGAATGATTGCGATGGTTGCATTCCTTACGCTTGCCGGAAGCAGGCGCGGGAGCATCGGGGGATACCGATGCACAAAGTGCACACGGCCATCGTACTGCAGGACGACCACTTGACAAACTCGAGGTGCATTGGTGCGATTTGAGGGAAGGGGCGAGCGTGTGTGTTTGCTTCGACTCTCGTATTTGCCTTGTGGCAGACCGAACATTCAGATTGCTTTGGGGTCTGCCACAAACGGCAGACGTTGCCCGGTGCATCCGATGTGCATTCTGGCCTTCTATGTGCTATCCTCTCTTCCTGCACACCCACTTTAGGAACAATGGCACCCACCGGGAATGGGTGACGAATTGATCATCGAATCTTTGCTTGACGCGAAGCCCGAAACGTTGCTCGCGATGCACACTCTATGCGTGTGTGTCGGTGGAGGGTTTTTATTTTTTGGCAAAAACGGACGTTTTTATTTCGTTTTACCCATGCACTGTTATTGTTACCAAGTCTAGTTTATATCGCTTGAAAATTGGAAATGTGCGCGTGTTTTTTATAGCTGCCCTCGTTCTCTCTCTCACTCTCTCTCTCGCCCGCCAGTTTCAAAGCCTGGTTTTTACTTTATTTAGTTATTTCGTAAGCCTTGCTGCGTGCTACATCACATATCAGCTGCACCCTGACCGGTAGGCGTCATGGAGTGCGCAAAGCGAAACGGGTGCCAGCATTTCCAATAGGGAACATTGCGTCCCTTCCACCCAGTGCATTGCGGTGGTTTCGATTGGAAATTGCACGCTTTCACCGAAAAATCTATTTCTAGATTGATAAAAAAAGAGCGTACGAACCCGATCGCGCCCATTATCCCAAGGGCTTTAATATGTTTTTGATGATGAACACAGCGATAGTGCACCGCCGTCCGATGGTGCATCAATGTGCGAATAAATGCAGCCCGGTCCGGTTGGGTGGCGGTGCGGGTAAATTGATGGATAGTTGACAAAAAGTTGCACAAAACGGACAAGAAAAAAGACCCAACAAGCGAGGTTTTGGGCCCATTGTACGCGGATAATAGGCGGTACTGTTGGAGCCTGTTGGAACAAAAGCCCTGTCCGGTTTTCTCCAATTGCATCTAGCACAAAACACTCGACACGCGGCATTTTTGAGTTTGTGTGTGTGTTTTTTTTTCTCTCGTTTTTGGCCACACTATTACTCGTTTAAATGTTCGCGCCTAACAGGTTCGATGCGGGAAAATGTTGCAGCAGTAAACCGGTGCAGTGCTTTCAAGTGGTCGACGGTGCCGGAGTTTGACGATATTTACACACTGCTTAGTGCTTTCCTTCTGCCTGACTGCTACGTTGTTTGGGAAATGGGATAGTTTAGTGCAAAAGTGTTTTCGTCCTTTTTTGTTTTGTTATTAAAACACAATCAATGCAGATAAAGGGAAAATTAAGACTTACATGTTTATTTTCATTATGGCTACAGTTATATATTTTGAAATTACATCCAAAATGCTTCTTACATGGCTATTTTATGACATTACGAACAAATAAGTGAGGCGAACACTGAGAAAGGACCGGGCACGTACGCACCATTCGCCCAAGGCTTTCGCGGCCGGACAAATGGCGAAGGACACCATCGGTAAGAATGCTCGATTGTATCCAATTCAAGTACCCCCGAAGTGTACATCAAAATGAACTTGCGCTTCGGTCCGGTTCGATAGCCCGTTCGGTCGTTTGTACTGTGCCGGCACCGCGTAGACATTTTGCGCCTCCGCTTCGATTTGCGTTACGGCCGCGGGCCCATTCGTCCCAAGAACGTGCGAATGATTGCGATGGTTGCATTCCTTACGCTTGCCGGAAGCAGGCGCGGGAGCATCGGGGGATACCGATGCACAAAGTGCACACGGCCATCGTACTGCAGGACGACCACTTGACAAACTCGAGGTGCATTGGTGCGATTTGAGGGAAGGGGCGAGCGTGTGTGTTTGCTTCGACTCTCGTATTTGCCTTGTGGCAGACCGAACATTCAGATTGCTTTGGGGTCTGCCACAAACGGCAGACGTTGCCCGGTGCATCCGATGTGCATTCTGGCCTTCTATGTGCTATCCTCTCTTCCTGCACACCCACTTTAGGAACAATGGCACCCACCGGGAATGGGTGACGAATTGATCATCGAATCTTTGCTTGACGCGAAGCCCGAAACGTTGCTCGCGATGCACACTCTATGCGTGTGTGTCGGTGGAGGGTTTTTATTTTTTGGCAAAAACGGACGTTTTTATTTCGTTTTACCCATGCACTGTTATTGTTACCAAGTCTAGTTTATATCGCTTGAAAATTGGAAATGTGCGCGTGTTTTTTATAGCTGCCCTCGTTCTCTCTCTCACTCTCTCTCTCGCCCGCCAGTTTCAAAGCCTGGTTTTTACTTTATTTAGTTATTTCGTAAGCCTTGCTGCGTGCTACATCACATATCAGCTGCACCCTGACCGGTAGGCGTCATGGAGTGCGCAAAGCGAAACGGGTGCCAGCATTTCCAATAGGGAACATTGCGTCCCTTCCACCCAGTGCATTGCGGTGGTTTCGATTGGAAATTGCACGCTTTCACCGAAAAATCTATTTCTAGATTGATAAAAAAAGAGCGTACGAACCCGATCGCGCCCATTATCCCAAGGGCTTTAATATGTTTTTGATGATGAACACAGCGATAGTGCACCGCCGTCCGATGGTGCATCAATGTGCGAATAAATGCAGCCCGGTCCGGTTGGGTGGCGGTGCGGGTAAATTGATGGATAGTTGACAAAAAGTTGCACAAAACGGTCAAGAAAAAAGACCCAACAAGCGAGGTTTTGGGCCCATTGTACGCGGATAATAGGCGGTACTGTTGGAGCCTGTTGGAACAAAAGCCCTGTCCGGTTTTCTCCAATTGCATCTAGCACAAAACACTCGACACGCGGCATTTTTGAGTTTGTGTGTGTGTTTTTTTTTTCTCTCGTTTTTGGCCACACTATTACTCGTTTAAATGTTCGCGCCTAACAGGTTCGATGCGGGAAAATGTTGCAGCAGTAAACCGGTGCAGTGCTTTCAAGTGGTCGACGGTGCCGGAGTTTGACGATATTTACACACTGCTTAGTGCTTTCCTTCTGCCTGACTGCTACGTTGTTTGGGAAATGGGATAGTTTAGTGCAAAAGTGTTTTCGTCCTTTTTTGTTTTGTTATTAAAACACAATCAATGCAGATAAAGGGAAAATTAAGACTTACATGTTTATTTTCATTATGGCTACAGTTATATATTTTGAAATTACATCCAAAATGCTTCTTACATGGCTATTTTATGACATTACGAACAAATAAGTGAGGTAAATGTTGTTCAATCAGGCATTTTGTTTAGTGGATTTTTCTCCTTATTAATCATTATCGTGACAGAAAAAATATTCAATTTATTAATGATTTGAACGCAATTCTTGACGAAAAAGTTATTTGTTTAAGTTGAAAAAAAAAGTTTAATTTAAATGAATCATGATAATGATTAGAAACAAATTCAATTTAAGCGTTTTTAACCGATAAGCTAAACATAAACTAAAGTAATAATTAAACAGATAATAAAATAATCAGATTGATTTGTGAAATTGAAAAACACACTTGTTAAAGATGAATGTTACTAACAAAGCTTTGATTGGCTTGTTAAGTATACTTTTCTTGTTGCATTATTTTTTTGTTTCTTCTTATAAAAATTCTTATAAAATAATAAAATAAAAATTCAATTGAAGATAATTTAACTTCACAATTTTAAACGAAAGTTAAGAAATCAAAACAATTTAGAAAAGATCAAAATTAAATTAAAAAAGAAACATGAAATATGGTTTTAATAGAATAAAGAACTATCCGAACGATCAAATCTAAACAGTATTTTGTTTAGACAAATTAAGACTTATCATTAATTAATTTTTGTCTCACAATCTATAGAAATTTACCGAAAAGTTAGGTTCAAGCCAGTATTAAATAAAATTTACATATTAAAAATGTTTTAGAAAATGAACTTTAAAATGTACTCCGTATCAATCAATTTCAAACAAATACAAACATAAATAGAAAATGAGTGGATCTTGGTTTAAAAAGTAAAAGAAATAACTCAAAGTAGGAAAAATAAGCAAAGATAATTCAAAACAAGAGAAGAATAAATTGTAAAACAAATAATTTGGAATAAATTTATGAAGCAAAAATTAACTTAGGGAAATTGAAAATAAATTATTGATTTAAAACGAACAATTAGAGTAAACAATCGTGTAAGAAAATAATTGAAAATCAAAAAGTCTTAAAGGTAAACAATGCAAATAGGATGAAATGGAAAAATCTTTAATATTAATATGTTGTCGTTATTTTGTGATGAAATCTTTGCAGGAATGTGTGCCTCCACTCTGCTCTGCTCTCTTTGCTGTATTTTAGATGTTTAACTGGAACCAATAGCCGACAGCAATGTACCGCTCAGCACAGCTACCATGGATCCGGGGTTGAATAAATGTATATGTAAAATAATTTCATACTTTCTTCAGCATGCGTCAGCCTTGCGTCAGGTTCGCGCTGCAGCCTGTACAGTGCCTGCAGAGAAGGAACAAATTTAATAAAACATTGTATTCTATTGCAAAACTCATTGCACGATTACAGTGGTTAGCTAAAAACCCTTGTCCAGCGCACATACGCGCACACACACATATACACAGCAGCAGCAGCACCATCGTCCTTCCATTGTTAGAAAGCAAGCAAGCAAAAGCATCTAGCAGCATCTAACGATTACCCAAAGGGATTTTGGGAGACATGAACACGGCACCCTAACCGTTGCGTAGGCGAACAGTCGGCGACCACCCTCTCTCCTATCCCCTTCCCTTCCCCCCTCTACCATTCGACCCCGTTACCACGAATGCCGGGAAAATCAGCATGCAAAAAGGATGCTGAAGTTGAGAAATTACACCGAGGGTTGAAAGATGGCCGATCTAAGCACCAATGGCTACGGAAATGGGTCCGGTAGGTCACTGGTGTGTGAAGGGGGAGCAGCAGTCCGAAGCAGCAAAATGGTGAAGTAAATGAAAGCGAGCGAGCGGGTTGCGACCGACCCGTACCGTGGCGATTTAAACAGATAGAGAAACGGGAAGCCGGCGATAGACTGAAGGATAATCATCCCTTACGTGGTGGTGGTGAGTGACGCGAGTGGGCTGGCGCTTTGCGGGTGAAAGTTTACAAAAAGGGGGAAGACTTTTTGGTCCCTTTTTCTTTTGCGCTCGCGTTCCCCGTGTATTTCCCTTTTTCGCATTTTTCCTCCCGGTACATTCCGTTGACTTGGAGTTGCCATGCTAGGCGCGCCACCTAAAGGAGAATCACGGAGAAGTTTACCGGCATACCTTTCAGACCCACCCTTGGCATCGTACGTTGCCCGTTGATAGCAAGTAGAAGTTATGTAAAAAAGTGAGAAAGAGTAAAGGAGAGGGAGAGAGAGAGAGAGAGAGCGAGAGAAAAGGCGGCGAGATGTTATATCGAAACGGCCTTAGGCACGGTGGACTGCGACCGAGGTCTATCCTTTTTATTTTGTTTAGTTTTTCTGTGATAAATAAGTCGGAAAAGGTATTCTATACGCTTCTCTTATCTTCGGTTGCGGCACGAGTCACGAGTCGTAATTTATTTCAGAATATAATGCTATATCAAAGGAAAAGATTGCAGCCCGAGGTTACACAATCTCGGATGAAATATAATGGGTTGTGGGGGGGAGGGGGGGAGTAGAGGAGTTGGAGGAGGTTGGGAAGGCAAACAGGAAACCCAAGGGAGAGGATCGATGTAAATAAAATTTTGTGTAATCTCGACGCTGACCATATTACACAAGACAAGAATAAAATTTATTCAAACCGAGCTAAATCGAGATTAGTTTTTCTCTAAACAACTGCTTAGTATTTTAGTAAAGTTCAAATAAATTCAAATATTAAAAGCAAAATTTTCGAAATACTTAATAAGAATATTTAAATCTTTAAAAAAACAGTGTTAAATAAAACTAATTAATTGTAATTTTTGTAGCTTTGATTACTGAATTATATGCAAATTATGGTTGTATGATCATCAGTCAATTTTCCGAACGATGTCACATACTCATAGTAGCACGTGTACTATCTAGATATGTTTTAGTTTCGTTTTGAACTATTTATTGATTGAAGCAAAGTAATCTTTTTAGAGCAGGGTTCGGCATAGCCAAATCCAAGTTAAACCAAGAGATACTGTTGGCTGGACTCACTAATACCACAGGTTTTCGTAGTCACAAAGTCGTGATCTTCCATATCTCCTTTTAGTTCATTTATCAAGAGTATAAGTCCTTGCGTTACCGATATAAGACGGCGCCACTAATTCAATTTACTTTGATGTAATCTGGCAATACTGTCATTTTGAAGTGATATCTTTTAGCTATCATTCCCACTAATTGTCATTCAGTTGGAGTGTCATTAAATTTTGAAGATATAGTAATGCAGGGTTTCAAGATCCATTGGAATCTGAATCGAAGAAACTTAGAGTTACTTATAAATGGGATGAAAGGTGCAGAATTGTTTGCGGAATGAACTGAAGCCCAGAGACATCGATTTTATTTAAACATTGCCGTTTATTCACTTGTAACTTCAACTGCCGGACCGGTAAACCTTTAAAGGTTTTTTTTCGAATTTTTACTGGTCATTAAACCATTACAATATTCGAAAATGTCATACTTCAGAACATACTTCATCAGCGACAGTTTAGTCAAATATTCACGGTGGGAAGACGATTTGGTGGGATCAACTGTATGTTGTGTACTATGAATTGGTACAGCAAAAACCGACACGATAAGAGGGGAGTTCCATCGACGACAATTGAGGCATTTGAGCAAACGACCGCAATACACCGACAGATACAACTAAGGTAATTTGCTGGATGATTTACTTTAGATGAATTATAGCCTTATTCACTAGTATTTCGCCAATTACGTCAAAAAATGGATTATGAAGATACTGTAATGTATGGTCTGTTTCGGGATAAGTGTGCCCTGTTCTAGAACTATTCTAAATTTGGCTAATTTACCTTCTTTTCGTAATTTATGAAAATTAGTACAAAATGTAATTCGATTTTTACAGTACAAAGTGATGACGATTGTTAAAGAATTTAGCTGTTCATATAAAATTAAAGTTAAATAAAAAAGCCAAGTTAAAAAAAAAGTACCAGCTCAAATATTATCGCAAGAAGAATTTCATTTACATTTGCATTCCATGCTCTGAATATTTCTTTTCTCTACCGAACCATCTAGCACCTTGCAGAGAAGACAGACACACACTAACTGAAGCGTAAGATGGAAGAAATAATTAAATATGGCGTCGCTTTCACTATGAACCCACTACACTCCTCCCGGTAGGACTCACGGTACTGGTGTGGAAGAATGTCTTGACTAGACACACTAACTAGCCTGTAGTTAGCCCATTCTCTTTTTGCACCGACGAGATTTACCGCTGGCCGAAGGAGGGTAAACAGTCTCCAGCTCATGCATTAAACATGCCAGATATAATCCCCTACACTTTGCTCCAGCAGGTTCCCCCGTACCGTATACCGTTGCCGTTCGCTGTTGCGCTCTGCGCAGTGTCAGTGATGTTTCGGTCTCACACTCACCACAGCCGTAGCGTGGTGTAATTGAAGAAAGCGAATGAAGGATGTGAGACGACTGTGCCGCTCGGGTAACAAATAAAGCTGTGGGTGATGTTTTTGCTTGTAGAATTTCAGTTTCAATAGTAAGAAAACTATTGTAAAAATAATTTAGTTAAGTTCAAACCCAGAATCAGATATATTCTTCTCTGAGTTGAAAACATTGGAGATTTTTTTTGGCGACCTGTAGTGTACGAATGGCTCCATACCTTACCGGAGCTCTATAGTCTAGGCCTTGTTCACAATGCTACTGCTCTGAATTCATAATCAAGAACGCACATTCCATTTTTTGTCTGTTTTTTCGTCAGTAAACCGTACTATTATATTTAGGTCCCCTTTTCTGTTACAAGCGCAATTGGAAGGACATTTGTGTTGGGACCGTTCACAAACCCCACTGCCACCACACGGACCAAGACCGAGTTCCGGTTCAAACCGAAAAGCTGGAGATGAAAACATTCAACCACCCGTGTCTTCGGTACCTGGGTGCGCTTCAGCATAAAAGGCCTCAACTCAACGCCTAGACAATCGCACAATTTTACGCACACTACCAAACATTACGCTAGAATCTCATCCACCACTGTCCCTTCCACCACTCTGGAACTTAAGGGTGTTCGGTGAAGAGGGTGGTAGGGGAACGAGGGGGTGTAGAAAAACGTATTAAGTCACACTGTCGCAGTAAACTGCGTCGTCACCATCGTCGTGCAACGTAGCCCGAAATCATGCACCATCTTTATTTCACCCCTTTTTCGGTTCTGTTCTATGCCAGCCATGTTGGAATTAACATGCCCACATACATACACACAGACACACACATACCCTTCGGTGTCCCATCATCCTCCCACCCAAGAAAGGAAGAACCCCTTTTTACCCATCGACTGTGTTTCAAAATTCCAAGCAACGTGCTCGGACGAGTGCCCACACAGGCACACACGGACACACGAGAGGTAGATGCCAGATAAGGGATCTTCGTCCGAAATAATGTGCTGCAATTAAATGGAATGAGCTTTGGAACATCCACGCCTCTTTCACCCCCCCTCCCTCTCACCTATTTGACGAAGGCGAGAAGGGCGAGTTCTCGGTATCCTGACAGGGAGGCCCGGGAAAAAGAAAAGAAAACAAGGGTATGGGGAGAGCGAGAAGGTGGAAAAGACGGTGGTGTGCTGATGCGAAATGCTTGAGGCTAAGCTATACACACGCCGGAGCTACCCCCACTACTACATCCCGTCCCTTCCAGCACTGGCCCAGACCCATTTCCAACGCTTTCAACCAATGAGCACAAGGGTTAGGAAAAACGGAAAGCCGAAAATTTATATTCTAGAAATGTTTTTATTCCTTTTTCTTCCACCTCCACCGGCCACCAGTCACCACGGTGGCCCAGCTCTTCAGCATGGGGAGCCTGGGTTCGGTAAAGGCTAGATGGTCGGAGTTCTAGCTCAGATTTTATCCCTCCCAGTTGGTGGAACAACGGACAACCCAGGGAACGGGGATGTGGGGCTGTGTGTGTTTGTGTGAGTGTATGCAGAGGGATTCCGGGATTGTGCACGAAAGGATGGTTTTATTTTTCCTATCTTTTTAGCCGGCGCTGCATATTTTAGAAGCAGATAAGCGTACACGGGTTCACCGAGAAAACCCTTATCCACATTGCTGGCCGGGTGCTGTCCGGTGGTGGGCGGAGAAGACGGGAAGACTGGAGATGGATAAAAGTAAAGGGATATATCTTCCATCCGATGGTCAAGCAAACTCGATCTAGTTCTCCATTCCCCGCTCCAAGTATTCTTTCGGTCTCTCGGTTTGGATAAATGCTTCATTCCGGGTTGCCTTCGCTCTGTTGTCATTGCACGTCTCTTGTGCGACCGACCCACCCATACGGACCCACCTCTCGACGGTTTGAACGCTGTGCACTCGAGCGAGAGGGCATCCTTGGCAGGGTGAAGAAGCTGTTGGGACGGACTGGGAAAACTGGGAAAAACGGCAAGAATACTCCAAGCTTTGCAGTATAGTTAAAGGGGATTAATGGAAAGTACGCTTGTCCGTTACGGCACCTGTCATCTCTCGCTCTCTCTCTCGCTCTCTCTTGGGGAGACCGGAGCGGTAGTCGGGGTCGGGTTGGAATCGTTTTCTTTTGCATGCGCAGCAATAGAAATGTAATTCTATTTGAAATGATATAGAATTACTAAGCGAATAAAAAAAACGCTCACACACACACACACAAGTCTGTCGATTTTCTTCCAGTGCGCCAAACCAAGTTGAAGTTGAACAAATTCGTTGGAAATGTGAAGTGGCCGGTTCTGGGTAATTGTAATAAAGGAACAAATTCGAATGTAAAAACAACTTGCACCAAACCGGGTGAATGTTTAAAATGGCGTTTTGTTCGAAGCTTGTTTTTTTTTGCCACGAAAGAACAACCAATATCGTAGATGCAAAATGAAAATTTAAAGTCTTTGTAGCAGTCTTTTCTGAGTGCGTTTGTCCTGTATCTTTTATTGTTGGCTGTGATAAGTTTTAAGCAACCGTTTGTTTATAGAGTGTTATTGGATTTCCAAAACCTGATTCAAATTATAAGATTCTCAAGCACAAAGAAATGTTAGACAGCCCATTACAGGGGTTTCCGGTTGATAAAGCTATGATTTTGCTTCAGCATACACAAAGCTTAATTTTCCATGAGTTGATTCCTCGGTTAAATGACGTCCATCACTTCAACGACTGATTTCAATCTCTACTCGTCTACTATAACAATCCTTTTAACAATGACAAATTCAGGATAATTGTTTAAATAACCAAGTAGATCTTAATATGACAACTAACCCATACTGCAATTTTTGAAGGTACAGTACTAATTATTTATTTATTTAATTTCCATTATGACGGCAGGGTGCCGTATTTTTATACAGTACTAATTATGTTAGGATGTACTATGTATGCCACGAAAGTCACGAAATTGCAAACTAATAAATAAATTGGTGACGTTTTTAAAATCTTCTTCAGTAGAATTTCTGTTGGAAGTACTATCAGCCTTTGTTGCTGTAAACGTTAACAGCTTATAAAATGTCCTACCACATCGCACTTCCAATCAACTGACTTTCCAGACGGCCAAACCAACTTTGATTGCTTAGTTCTCCGATTTTAGGAATACGATGTACGTGAACCTTTGAATTCGTTATCGAATATCGGTGCAATATTTTGATGAAAGTTTAACTAACATTTCTTCTTTCTCTTGGTGTAAATACGTAGGTTGCCGAAATTTGAAGCTTTCATGTTACTATAATGTTTTCCAAATTTCACATAATTGTTTTCATTAATATTCCTAAAACGTAAAGAAAATTAATTTAATGCTTTTTAAAACTGTCAAAATCAAATGCTCTTTATGGTTGTTAGAACAAGAAACCATGAGTTGAACGTGATTTTTTAAAGAATTTCCCGTGTTTCAAATGTGAGTAACGATGTTTACAGAGAGCCTGTCAGCGATAGTTAACCGTTAAGTTTATTTTTAGGCAGTTTAAATCTCAAGTTTTTGTAGGTTTTGTGTAAAATACACTTGGAAATATTGTACTTTGTGTTTTTTCGTACTGTGAAGATCTTGGTCTTCTGAAACGGATTTTATTGAAACTAAACTTCTTTATACTTTTGACTTACTGCTAGCCAAATACTGGATAAAATCGCGTTACTCTTGCGATCGACAGGCTTTAGAAACTTTTGGTTCTAAAAATTTTGACATGCATTTAAAAAAAATAATTTTTAAGACTTACTTATTTTGTTCGAAACAATCGTGTAAACTTACGAGAACCGTAACATAAAAACAACTTGAAATTTTGGCACCATGCTTACACTAAAGAGTAAAGTTAACTTTCATCAAAATATTGTATTGACATTGCATTACGCATTCCAAAGTTATAAACCACCAAAGTTGCCGGCTACCCGTGTAGCTCGGTTGTCTGGAAATCGGCAGTTTTTCAGGTTGTCCGTAACAGGGACAGTTCAAACTCTAGTATAGGTAGAACATACCTTTTAAGGATGTAATCTGTCACCCAAATTCCCGAAGAGCTTATTATATTTTAAACTGAAATTTTTAAGCTTAAATTGAAACCCCCTGTAAAGTGGCGTACAATGAAATTCCCACAAAACCACTACATTCCCACAAAACCACTACAAACCACCACACTACACTACTCGAGGAATTGTTTATTACTTATTGTTTTTTCTCTTAATCTTACTCTTAATTTACAAACTGATTCCAACTATTCAAGAAATTTTCTACGAGAAATTTAAATTTTCTCTTCTCTATAATTTTGAATTTTGCTATAAAGGATGTTCTTGTTACTGTCCTGTCTTTTATGTGTACGTTTGAAGTTATAAAATGGTCTTAGATCAATGATTGTTTTTTTTTATCTTTTACGAAGGCCTCACCGTATTGCTTATGATAATTTACAATTAGCATACAATTTACATTGGTTGGGAGACATTTCCTTCTCGGAACCGTGAAAGGGCACCTTATCCCGGGTGTACTCGGTTGAATTGTTAAGTATTGTTTGATAAATGATAAAATTTTAAGCTAAGTTCAAACATTCGTTGATTTCAATATCTTCTTTTGCACAATAAATACATTGACTGGTACTGTTAATGGTTTAGTGCATTGTCTTGAAATTCATAAATATTTTTATTTGTGTTTGAAACCCGTGTTTGCCTAAAATTGTTTCTGTGTCATATGGTTTTGGTTATAAAGTTTCTTATGCAGACAATAATTATTATGAACAAAAACGAAGGAATCCTGAAAAGAGAACTCTAAATATTATTTTTCGTGACGCTCGCTTCGCTAAATAGGTTAGATGTGACGTGACGTTGTTTTAAAATCTCATTAGACTTCAATTCAAGACTTGCCATCAAAAAGCTTTGGCTGTGTTTGGACAACCACACCACAGTGATCCATTCGCATGGAAACCTTTCACTCCTCGTGTACGTTAAACAAAAGATTGTTCTACTACACACAGCCACACAAACATGACGCGGGATTTGTTTCGTAACCAGCCACATCCATCCATCATCGGTGTCAGTACGATATCTTTCATTTTCCTTCCAAACACGGTTCCACACACTGCGGAAAGCAAGCATCTCTACAATGCATTAGATATGAGGCATAATTACCCTTCTATAAATATAAAATCGGACCACACACACACACTCTCTCTTTTTCACTGCTCCAAAGTCTGCACCGAGGGGTTTGATGTCAGGACAACAGCATTTCATCATCGGCCAGCAAAAATTTTCTTTCATTCAAATTAGAAAAGGATACTCGTTTGAAGTGTATTAAGCACGCTTCTTTTTGCACAGCACAAACATGGAGCGGCCGTACGGTTTTGATGCTACCATAAGGTGAAGCCCACAGGGAGGAACACAAGGACGCAGGAGGGACAGGGCAGTATGATCCACTCCCACTTGCTTGGGAAAATGAGTTTTCAAAAACAGGCCAAAGTAGACGTCCTGTCCGCCATCTTGTGTGCCATACCGTGCCCTGCCGTTCCGCAGAAGCGTGCACACACACACACAAAACCCTGCAAGACGCACGCATTGAGGGAAGCGTAGTGAAATAATATTTAAATATTCATCCTTCGCTTGAGCTGAATTCGACAGCGGGTTAAGGGGTTTTGAAATGGGAATCGTTAAGCCCTGGAACGTACCTGAGCGGCCGAGGAGCGTTCGAAAACGGGGAGAACGGGTTCCGGAAAGCAAATAAGTTGGGCGGATATATTTGCACAACAGCGGCAAATGATATGGTCTTGTGGACGTCACCTGACCTGAACAAGAAGCGTGCTTTGTATGCTTTTTCCGAACGCCAAACCCCGTCTCTATTTGTTGAAGCGTTAGAAAAAACGGAATACGGTTTAACAGAGCGATATTGGAGAGTTCTTCCTTTAAGGCATTAAATGTATAAGCTATAAAAAGTGTTATTAATTCAGTGCAATATAATTTCGAAGAATCCTGACTTATTGTATGGTGAGAGTCCTCAAGGAAACTCTGTAATCCTCTTTTCATATTTACATTGGCCGATAGGAAGAAGAGTTAAACAACATTTAACTACAGCCGTTTTTTACCACATTCACTAGTACATGGAGCCAAATCTATCTCTCCCTCTCTCAGGTGACTTATTTAATTTAAAAGTTGCCCGAAGCGGTAACATAAAATATAATGAAAAATTAAAATGCTTACTTCACTCCATAAATAAGCCAGCGCGACGCCCGTTCGAGTGGAACGCCACGCCACGAACTCGACTAGCCGAGAGCCATTCCCCACACACTGACTCACACTCACACTCCGGGGAAATCATTCTTCTTTCGCTTGCGACGATTCTACCATCTTCGGTCCAATATGCATAGTGCCGGATCTCCTCTTGCAGGAAATTGGTCAACGTAAGGGAAGAACTACAAACAAGGAGGCAAGCAGCAGCATCAGCAAAAAAGAACGACGACGACTAAGATAAATGGTTTCGTTTCTGTCAGATAGTTTTTCTCATTCTAATTTCCCTATTTTTCCCCACTCACGGTTGTCCGCTTTCTACAGCCTTACACTTGAGACCGCCACCGAACGAGATAACAGTCGCTACCGGATGTGATCACTTTCTGGAGAAGTTTTCCAACCAGAATCCACCAGCAGATATGGGTGGAAAGAAGCTGGAACCCGTCGGAGCTTTCCCCTTCCTTCGATCGCCAGACTCCCAGGTTGGCAATGTACCCTCTCTCACGTACGCTTATGTATTTGTATCTAAAAACCTTGGTTTTCCTTGATATTGCTAGTGTTTGCGCACGTACCCAGAGCCACGGACCCCATCGACTGTGAAAGTTTAAATTATAAAAGTGCCGTTTCCTTCCGCCGTGTTCGTGTGTCCGTGTGTGAGTGTGCCTTGGAGAATACCGGCACTGGCAACCATTTTCTTCGGGGTCGCCACAAAACCCCTTAGCTACCGCACAGCACTGACCGCACCGGACCGGGCCTTGACGGTACGTGAAAATTTTGTTTTTTTGCACTCCACTCTGCTCTCTGTTCATTAGAATTTTAAACATAATTTATTTCCAACATCCAGCCACCGGGAACCTTCATTAGACACGTTCTAGACAAGGATCGTCAAGTAGCACTTTTCTCGAAGCGTTTCGAAGTTCCATTCCGGGGGCCGGTATCGCCGGTTGTGTGAGGATTCCAGGGAATCGGGAGCCAAGTAGAAGACATAAAATCCCTCCAGCGTCCAGGAGCTCTTTCCAATTTCCTCGACAACGCTGTCGGTTCGATCGTTCGCTCCGGTTGTACAATCCGGATAAACTTCATACACGGACACAAAGCAACACAGCGATGCAACACTAGCCAGCACCCGGGCGAAGCTTATTCACTGGAAAAGCAGACTCCCTCAAGATAAAAGCGATCCCTTTCCCCTCATAACGGTCACCCTCATCTGTCCTCGAGGGGTCGTTTGTACCAGGATGGAAAGTGCACACACACACACACACCGGCCGGTGGCAAGTATCGGTGCGGTCAAACCAAGATAAAGTGGTGTTCTCTTGCAACTTGTGGAACGATATCGGATGTACGATACGGATTGAACTGATGATAGCATTAGTTTGCTTTGCAGGGACCAAGCGACAGAAACGAGCACTGAAACCCTGATTCTTGGGAGACATCCGATCTTCTGCACCAACGATACAGAATAGCAGTGACGAAAAAAAAACAAGGATTGCAAATACAGACTATTCAAATGCAAACTGCAAATAAGTTGAGATGGTAGCAATGGAAAATCGATTTTTGCAAATTAAAACATAACCTGCTGCTTTACAATAAGGTGACATGTAAATGGGTAAAGAAAGAGCCAATGGAATGTATTTATAAGAATATTGGGAAACATATTTCTATCTTGAGCGGAACTGAGTCTGAAATGGTGTAATATTGCTAAGTTATTTCCGAAATCATATTAAATATAACAAATGAATATTCAAGTTGTATAAATTCCTAATAAAATTAACAAACAGGCGTTATTGCTATATTATTAAGGGAACGAACAAATTATAACTGGTCAATTCTATAAAAAAGGGTAATACTTGTATTAGAAATATAAACAAAGCTAGATAAGGGTGAAGATAAGTAATCGTACCTTTGAAGTCCTCTATAAATTGCTATCTTGGTTCATGAGTTAGCTACAACATAGATATTGAGATACATGCAAGACTGTTGCTTGTCAACCGATCATACCACGGCTTGCGGAAACTTCTCCACTCAAATTTGTAGTCACATTCACAGACACATATAGACTCTGACTTTGATGGACACATGGATACTGTCAAAAATTCAGGAAATGCTTTTGGTTGCAATCGAGGAAAAGATGCCTTCGTATGTAATAACAAGGGAAGAACCGTTTCAATGACGCGTTCTACGAGCTGTATAGTAATTTAATTATTCTATAAGCTTTGGTGAGCTGATCATGTCATGAGAATTGTATCTGAAAACAGAGCGTTAAGACGAAAGACTAGGATATTGAGTGTGTATCTGAAAACAGAGCGTTTAGACGAAAGACCAGGATATTGAGTGTGTAGATAACATTCGACCGTCAGGTCGATGATTTTTTCTGCAGACAAAGACCGCGTAGCTGTTGTAGCAATTTCTTTAATAGGTTCTGCCTATAAGACATAAGCGCTCAGTTTACTTGTCTGAGCTCTTTGTGCATAACTTTATGCCTGTTGCGGAAACTTCTCCACTCAAATTTGTAGTCACATTCACAGACACATATAGACTCTGACTTTGATGGACACATGGATACTGTCAACAATTCAGGAAATGCTTTTGGTTGCGATCGAGGAAAATGTAATGAAGGAATAACCGTTTCAATGACGAGTTCTACGAGCTGTATATTAATTTAATTATTCTATAAGCTTTGGTGAGCTGATCATGTCATGAGAATTGTATCTGAAAACAGAGCGTTAAGACGAAAGACTAGGATATTGAGTGTGTATCTGAAAACAGAGCGTTTAGACGAAAGACGTGGATATTGAGTGTGTAGATAACGTTCGACCGTAAGGTCGATGATTTTTTCTGCAGACAAAGGCCGCGTAGCTGTTGTAGCAACTTCTTTAGTAGATGTTGCCTATAAGACATATGCGCTCAGTTTACTTGTCTGAGCTCTTTGTGCATAACTTTATGCCTGGAAACCTGGAGCCTTTATGACACCAGGAGTAAATAATAAAGTCTGCGACGTATTGTATCTATTTATCGTGGTGTAACTTTTTTATGTTCAATAGTAAATTAAATCATTGTGTAATAGGCTTTGGTAGGTAATTATCTTTGTCCATGCTAGCACGAGTTTGTTCTTTAGCTTTCTGTTTCACGACATTCTCCTTATGAAATTGAGTCGGCTTGACATATACGATAATCTGGTCGCATGGCTTAAAATCTTCTTAAAGCAATGATCTTTTTGAGTTGAATTTAATAACTGCTTTTCCAATTTGTTCATTAGTCTCTCAGGTGTGCCGTAGGGAAGTAATATCGTATAATATTTATACCATTAGACATAAGACTGTTTGACAATCCAGCTTAGTTTAGATAAGTTTAGTAATTGGTGCTATGTTAACTCGCTTTTCTTGTTCGTTGATGGTTAGATCGACTCGTAAAAGGATTATCTTTCAAAGTTCACTTCTGCAAAGTTTCATGAAAGCTGTTAGTTAAAGATTTAAGTACTATTTTTGAAACCTCTCGTGCCGTTTATGACCAATACTCTAACGTCATTGACAAAGCATATCATCAAATTTGGTTTTTTTATTCGATTTACTTCTGATTTTAAAGACACTATCTGTTTGAAACAGTGGTTGGTCACCAGAGCCCAGTCTAAACTAAAATCCAATGTAGTACTATTGTCGCCATAAGCTAAAAACTAGTCCCACCGCATTAAGAGTATTCCAAAACAAGTTTACGACAATAGCATTCAGAACCTTACTAGACGACTTTTACTGGGTCTGAAGTCTTTACATAGGCGTCGAGAGGCATAGCAAGGCCTTGTATTAAAGGTGAAATTGATGCTCCCGAGCTACTATCGAGGACATATTTGTAAGCCCCTAGCCATGCGCTATGACCTCGTCACTCGCTACCAAGGATTGACCTAGCCTTAACCTACCGAAGGGCTCATGACCCCTGTTTAGCAATGCGTCGCGCTTTCAACAGGTTTTGACACTTTTTCGTTTTTCATAGCACGATTGCATCGTTTAAGTGTTTATGCTTGTGTTCTAATTTATAACTGCCGCGGTTGCTTTAAGTATCGCGCGTTCCATTCAGTAAATTTGAGTAAAACAACGTTTTATGATATAAATTAACGACCCTTTCAAACGTGAACGCAGTCTAATGGTTCAAAGTAAATCAACTAACCAACCATCTCTATATCCATTTTAAGGTAATTTTCCGCACTAAAATCTTATGCCGTAACCCGGATAACCTTCTCCGCCATCTTCGCAGATGGGAATAAAACAAAAAAAAACTCACCAAAAATACATTTCATCCAATTTCAACCGGAAGCGAGTAATAACTCTAATTAAAATTAAAATTAAACAAACGCAAACAAAACCTGCCCGTAAAGCATCAGCTCCGCTTAGCTGTCGCATTATCCTCCATGAGTTGCGCAAACAATGGGCGAATATCTGTATCATTTATCATAATTACGCTAAATCGTGTGGATTTAAAAATTGCTGTTTTCCAACAACATCCAATGCGGCTTCCTTGCGGAGTTCGCGTTTCCCACCTAAATCGACCGCTCTAATGTCGGCTAGGGAGAACATGGCATACGTACAAACTCTCGCACGTAAACGCACACACACACAGACATTAGAGACAAACACATGGCGTACTACACAGAGAGAAAGAGAGAGAGAGGAAAAAAAAAACAAGAAGTACGCAAATAATTAAGGAAAATAAATGGAAATTTCTCTGACATGTTTCTGATACCGTTGCTCATCTTCGCCTTCCCCACGGTATGTCCTACGCCACCCAACCATTTTGCCGTACGCCGTAGAGACTTTCTTTTGCCTGCGCTTGAACCGGACCAGTGTTGGCAGACAGTACGTGGGAAGTGGGAACGGATGATGTGTTGGCAGAATTTGGTAGCATAAAAGAACTCATCCTCAGGGTTTTGGTTGTGAAATAATCCTCCCATCGCGCTGCTACGGCTACGGGCGAATGTTTCCGCGTGGAATGGGTCGGGTCGATATCGGGTTCGGGGCGGGATCGAGCGGTCGACCCTCCCAGGGAAAGCCCAGAGATGTGTTGCGGCCATAATAAGGATCCTAAAACTTTTACTACCGCGGCCATTGCGAAAGGCGAATGTGTGTGTGTTTTTTTTTGTTTTTTGAGTTTTGTTTTTAATGTTGTCCCTCATTCCCTTCAGTGAGGAGGTAGATTCGTTTCTCCGTTGCGTTGAGGCCAAACACTTCTCGCATTAGGGCTGCTGTGTGCTGTCGAGTTTTGTGAGGCACGTTCACTACGCTTCGCCAGCCTACAACGTATCGCCCTCAGCATCACTGCTGCTCCTAACGGCTGAGCCCATTTGCTTCGTGTTTATGTTGTTTGCGAAACCTTTTGCAATTTTTTGCTGTTGTTGTTGCGTGTCTCCTTTCCTAAATCCTTTCCACCACCCCAACAACGGGACGCAGTTTTGTGGTGCTTTTCTACAAAACACACTCTCTTACGTTTTCAAGCAGAAAAGGGACTCCCAGGACGAGTGTGTGTGCGCACCCCGATGTTACTGCAAATTATCCAAACGATATAAAAGAAACTTTTTTGATCCTTCTTTTTGTTTCATTTTTATGGACCTCTGTGACTGTGTGGCGTGCAGAATCCATGGACCAAGTATCGAAGCACCTTCTGGAGTAGATCTGCCGACTGGACCGAAATGTGGTCGTAAGGGATTTTTTTTTTTCGGGGGTTTTGTTTCCAGATTGTATGTGTTCTTTTCCTTCTTCTAAAATATCCGCCCTTACAGCGCATTACCAAGCTACTGGCTCTACTGGCTCAAAATTTAGAACGGTTGGAGGTTAATATCATGAGTGTGGTAAGATTGGCACCAACCGTTTTGGGCGTTGAATGAGACCGTCAGAAAATGCGCCAACCAACCAACCGGCCCCAACTGAAGCCGCACAATCGACATCTTCTGCTGTAACAGCGATTGCGGCTGGTTGGCTCTCATTTTCTAAGCCAAACAATGGTAGCGGCCACCGTGGCAGTGCCCAGGGACACCCATGATAGCGGACAATTTATGCAAATCATTTCGGTGCCGATCTGCTGCCGAGGCATGAAGGCTAAATAATAGCGTTTGCTGTACCACCTTCCTGCCACGAGTAATATCGCTTTTTAATGCAAAGATAATTAAAGTTGAATTATTTCTTGGTATGTGCTGTTGGTCGCTTCCTGTAACCATGTTCGTAGCTCGTGAAATGAGCACAAAATAATAATAATTATTATATACAATGCCTTTTTCAAGAGACATGTTCTAAACCCTGAATTTGGTTTACTTTTAAAGTGATAGCTTTTAGTAAAAAATATATTGCTATTACTATAACTATTCATTAAGGATATCGAAAGAGTCATAAAACTAAGAAATAACAGGCCAATAAATCGGAAATGAGATATGTTCAACAGTAAAACCCCAGGACGGTGAAATCTGTTTTTCTATTAATAGGTGCACAAGTAAGTAACGATCGTTTTGTGAAATCGAATTATATTAGCAGACATTACCACTTGATTTTGATGTGCCCAAAACGTCTTTAATCAAACTGGGATATAAGGTGAACAAGTGAGATAAATTATTAAGTTTTACATATTTGAAATGTAACTAATGTTAAAGATTTTTTGGAACGAAAGCCAAAAACGATAATATTGTGAGTCGAGCTGCTATTTTATGTTATTATCAATTAAGAACTTCAAATGTTACTACGGTCTTTAATCTGGAAAATTCATAAAATTGATTTTTAATTGTTTTAAACACTATTTATGGTTTTGTACTACAACATTTTGGAGTTTTTACATTTCTTCCCATCGAATTCTCGATGTGCAATAGTAAGAGTGTTGTGACAAGTCATTTCCACACAATCAAAGTCGAAAACTGCAGGAAAAATTATCAAAATTTAAGGTTAACCATAACAAGTGTTTGAAAGTAATGATAATGTAAGATTCCTGGTTACTAAATCAGTGAAATCGTACATGGAATCATTAAAATGGACGATTCTACTAATGGTTTGATGCCCTGAGTTCAAGCAAAAGACGAGATAAGATGTTTAGTATTTTTACTTTTAGATAAATTTACAGCTTTGAGCAATGATGGGCAACATTTCAACGTACCCTAGTTCTGAGTAGAAAATCGGACGATACTTAGTAGATAACCTAATAAAAGAAATCTGGCTATGCCATGTATTTCGGGGGTTGGATTTCTGGATTTATTTCGGTGACTAAAAGTTATGAATTCCATTATGATCCTTTAAATGAATTAAATGACGTATTTCTTAAAATGTCGCAAAATTTTAGTAAAAAAAATCAAATTTGGCTATTGTCTGGAAATTTATTTCATGTGCTAAGACATTTTTCTTCTTTAAAAAACATCTTGTATAATTTATTTCATATTAACAAAAAATTGTCCAAATTGCATAGTTTAACTCAGCCTTGCTGGAGAGTCATACTTGACAGTGCAATTAAATTAACCATGGTAAAAAGTTAGAGACCTGATTCAATTTTTTATGACATGAGCAACACTCCTCAATGACACTTGTCTCTGCATAATTTTAAATTATAAAATCAATTGTATTTTTTTTTCTAGTATGTGGCGAAACGGTTACACCTATGATGTAGATGTCAAACTCATTTATTCTTGCGTCAGATAGCACATATAATTGCCTTTCGTGGACCTCTAAGACCAGGGGTTAACAATAATAGAGCTACATGCGAGATATTGGACGTGCGTCCGAAATGTCAAATGTTCTATGTCGTAGTGCATTTATCAAGTGAATTCCTAATTGAGGATTTCCTTATCAGTGGTTTGAGGCTAATTGAGGCTCTCGTGTGTTCTGAACCAAACATTTACATACAGAGGCAATATTCTTGGCAGATCTTGGACTCAGATATTAGGAAGAACCCTCTTGGCAGGATTACCTTTGTGGATATTAAAGAGAAAAATTGATGCAAAGCTATTGTTTTATAAACATCTGCACGTGTTGTGAGATAATATAGTACTCCATGATAATTTGGAAAGACTCGATGTATAAATAGATCCTAATTTAGCTAGACAGTTTCAACAATATGACCTAAACTGGATCTAAACCTATTAGATAGTTCCCGGAATAGCAAAGACCGATTGATGATGCTTAACATGTGAGGCATAGACCATGGCTGGTTTTTTTATAAATAAATATTTGGTCTAATAGCTCTATTCTGATATCTAAAACTGATAGCTCTATTCTGTGAAATTACGACAGTTAATCGGAATCGATTTCGGAAGTCGTTTAAAGAACAACCCTTAGCTTAACCTTTACGATTTTAAAATTTCAGTGGACTTCATTTTAATTCATGTTATATCGCGAAAAACGATTAAACTTACGGCAAAACTAGGTTCTCCGTTAAATTTAATCATAACATTACAACAATCATCCGTCATTACACGCTTTAAGGTCTCGTGAAACATAGAATTATGTGCTCATTACGAATGCACGCCAAAAATAGAAACTGCAACAAGCCGAAATGGAAAAAAAACCTTCAAAAGAGAAAACTATTTTGCATGTTTTCCTGGTAATCTCGTTCCTTGCCACTACCAAGAGAAAGAGCTTCACGCTTGTTTATGTGTTCATTTTCCGAACTGTGATCGGTACAGTCGTCGTCCTCGTCGTCGTCAACGGCATCATCAAGCCGTCCATCGACACGGGATGCATTCGTTCAACGTGCAACGCGTTCTCGGACGAGCGTATTCCAAACGCTCAATTAAAAAGCATCACAAAACCACTCTAGGTGAAGGACACAAACGCAGCACACCGGATCCGCAACCCGGAACGGGCGAGCGCTTTCATTTGTTTGCATAGTATTTTCCGTATTTTTATGTTATTTTGTTATTCATTTATGTTGCTTTATTTATGCCGTTCGCTGCCGTGCGATGGTTTCCGACGATCCGGAGGGTCATTATTTAATGGCTTCTCGCTCATTTGCGGGTGAACGGGTGAACAATAATTTTCCGTTCAAATTCCAAACGAATTGCCCGGATCGACTGTTCCGCCATCAACGGCAACAGTAGTGTACTGTAACAACCAAGTTAAAGCTATCCCGGCTGTTTGAAAATAGAGGAGAATCGTTAGGTTCGGTGAGCATTTATGGTTTTCTTATCATATCGTGATTGTTTGACCGGTGCAACGGTATATCGTTATTAGAAGTTTTTCCAACATTTGTTTTTAAACTGCAAAATAAAAAATATTTTATACATTGTTGCTTGTTTTTCTACGCAATTGCCGCTTGTTTTTTTTACGTTTGCTTGGATAAAGCATGTAAAATAAATGATTTAATTCACTGTATTTGTTGATTAAATAACTGTAATAAAAACTATAGTTGCATTTTTGCTTTACACATCATTTAACACCCAAGCTATATTAGAGGCAAATATTAACTTTGATTACTATGAAATGTTTTTGAGATTTTTAAATTAAATGTTGGAAATATTCTTCAAATACGCATACATTCAACGCAATATTTTGTTTAACAAAAAATGCTTTAAAAACACACTCTTGATAACACAACAAAAAAAAAACACAAACAAACAAAGCCTAGCGATATAACTTCGGGAACGAGTACAGCGTACGTCATAGCCTACAGGGCCCTCTAACGTAAGCAAAACGGTGTGACGCGCGATGCAATCCCATATGGCAGGATGATAGACTGTACCATTAGTTACGCAGTGCTATATCGCGGAAATCGCGATATCCTGTGTCTCGCACAAACACTCAAAACAGATACTTTCTTTGGCGCTGCGTACGAACCGGTGCTCCGTCTGTGCTAATAAAAGAGAAAAGCCTTCTGGCAGGTTATCGTTTCCTTTCCGTGTGCATCTAGCCCGATCTATCTCCAGGTCCTAGTCCTACCAAAAAGCAACAACAAAAAATCCTCCATTTTGATACAAAAAAATGCATATAAAGTGCATTTTTTCGAGCACACCTGATCCCAAAGCAAACGGAACGACTGTCTTGCAGCGAGTCTGTGTGCACCTCTTCGATTCGGTTTGGTCGGCGAGATGCATCTGCAGTGTGCACTGCTGCCTCAAGTGCATGATAGCATTTTTGGATTTTTGGCCCTCGGACAAAAGCGATCGGCAACTGCAACTCGAGTACTGGACAGAAAAAAAACGCCAACTATATTCACCCATTCAATGTGCCAGCCACGATGTATGCACCCAATCAGGCATCGTTCTTGCAAATTCTTGCCCGCGATGCAACGGACAAAACTATGCTCCCTTTAGATTAATGCCTCCAAAAGAGATGCGCGATTTTCCAAGGGATGGGGTTACACGGCCACGGACACTTCTAGCGCTTCTGCAACACTGCAACCCGAACGACAGAGAGAGAGAGAGAGAGAGAGAGAGAGAGAGAAAAGAAGAGCATGAATAGAGACACTAGGCAGAGGGCAATCTAAACATCGCGAATTCGATTAAAAGTGAACGCGAATCGTCGACTCGGCGCAAGAAAGAACACACACACACAGGGTGGTAAATCCCATGGCTAACAGTTGTGCATCCTTTTTCGCGATTCTCTTGAAACGATTCCGGTGTTTCGGTACCGAAGGATAGCCGTGTTTGTTCTTTTTCGAATGCTCTTGCCTTTTTTGTGGTGGTATTCATAAGACATGCACGGTGGCTGGAATGTTTGGTACCGTATCGATGCAATGTCAATGCACGTATGCAAGTGTGCAGTGTGTTATGTTTGTGTTTTCTTTGGAAAAGTTTGTAATCACGATGTTGGTTATATGCGTTTGAGGTGGGAACTTTGAAATTGTAAATTATCTCAGTTATAGTATTTGCAGTATATATTATTTGCACTCTGAGTTAGTCTACTTCTGCAAGTGATCCAACATTGGAGAGTTGCAGTGTCTACCCTCATGGAAAAGTTCTTAAAAGTCCCACACAATTTTTCCATTTTTGGACTTTGCTCAAGATGAAGTGGAATATAGGAATACTGGGTACATGTTCCAGACTTCTCGAATGGTTTTCTATTAGAAACAGAATCTGAGTTAGTTTATTCTACACTGCACTACTCCACTCTGAGTTAGTTTATTTCTACAAGTGATCCAACATTGGAGTGTTGCATTGTCCATCCTCATGGAAAAATTCTTAAAATGCCCACACAATTTGTTTCCTTTTTTGAACTTTGCTCAAGAACAAGTGGAATATAGGAACACTAGGAACATGTTCCAGGCTTCTCGAATGGTTTTCTATTAGAAACAGAATCTATACAGGCATTTTTTGGAACTTCAGCTTTGACATGACTGGAACATTTCATACTAGAAATGGCTGAAAAGATTCTTTTTTTATTTCCAAACGCTCCAAAGATAATCGATAAATTACAAAAGGTTCCATTTCTTCCCAAAAGATTCCAGAATCTGTTAAAGCTTGCATCTTATAAATCTTTTTTTTAAATACAGTTACGAAAAATTATCTTAAGAAATCCTTATTTGGGTCAAAGATAAGCGTTAGGTATGGAGTCTACCTCCTGCAAGTAAAAACCGCCTTAAGAACCATCTAAACCTCTACTCAAAGGACACATTTTGACAGCTACCATATAAAATCTGTCAATGGCGATTGGTTAGGGTGCTTCTAAGAGGGTTTTTGGTTGTTTTATTACTTAATGATGACCTAAGCCAATTTTTGTTGTTGTTTGAGTTCTGACGTTTTGTGGTTGAAATGCTACTAAATGAAATATTACGCTCCACACAAACTGACAGGCAAAACTAGTCAACACTAAAAGCATTAAGGCTGCGGCCCACGAGAAATTTTAATGTGTTGAAATCGATGTCGAACTGTCAAATAGTTGCGATTTTGGATTTTTTTACTGTGCCACGGATAGGTAGCTAGAACACACGCCAGGCTCTGATAAATAAATCTCTAAGAAAGAAAACTCGCTAGGAAGAACCTTAAAATTGAGCTTTGAAAGATGCGCGAAAACTAGTTTGTATTGAATATTTTTTAAGCTTCTTTGGCAAGATTAGCACATGTCACCGATGCTTTAGAAATATAAACAAAAGATTGTAAAGAAACACTAACGATCAAATGCTTTATACAGTAATTTATGCAAGTTACAGCTAATTTTTACTGACAATAAATATACAAGTATGAGACGCACTTAGCGAACCGACTGGCAGAATGGTTACATCTGTTGGAATTTACTAGCTGAAGTCATCATAGGCCTCATCATGGCAAAATATTTTTTTCAAATCAAGGTTGTCAGGCCACGACAAACTTCAAATTGTTGAAATTGATATCTGAAATCAATAGCGGATTGCCCAGCTAAGCCCCTAGAAAGACAAAAATGGGAAACTTAGATCTTCCGAGGTTGTTGTGCCAAAAAAGGAGTAGAAGAAGAAATCGATATTGAACTGTCAATCGACCTTAAATCGCTTTTTCCTTTGCCGCATGTTGGTCGATAGGTTTGTATTCGCCAGGTTCTCAAAACGCGAAAGCCAGAAAATGTTACAAACTTAAGAAGCTTTAGAATCTCCCGAGGCCTTCTTCTTCTTCTTTCTTGGCCTAACGACCTCTGAAGGTCATGCCTGCCATTTCTGGCTTACTAGACTAATTGATACCGCATAGTTGGTTAGTCAATCCTCACTATGGGGGAACGGCCCAGATGAGACTTGAACCCCGGTCCTGCCGTGTGAAGACCGGCGCCGCTGTCGCATCACCACCGAGGCCTGTATCCTGCAGATCCCAATATCTGATTTTTTTTTTGTTAAATTCAAGAGTTGGGACAAATATTAGTAAAAAACATTGATTCATGTTGTTAATTTCAACGTATAACTAAACATCAAACATCAATTTATAAAAACCATTACTTAGAATTCAAAGAAACGGTCAACAAGGATGTGAAACTGTCAATTTGAAATGAGTTGGACATGCTCCCGGAACGATCCAACATAACCATAGCTGCACTGTTAGTACTGCCTAACTCAAGTCAACTAGAGACTAAACAGCGGAATCGAAAACTATCAACCGGTTACTTCCGGTGGATAGAACCGAGCCTCGTATCGCAACTACACTTTTTACCTTTTCTACCACTATCGTAGGCCATTCATTTCCAAGAAAAAATCCCTTCCAACAAAGAAAGCTCCACCGAAACTTCGCCGAAACGAAACCACGGTGTAGTGCATCTGCCATAAAAGGTATTAGTAAAAGGTAAAGATGAAAATTAGGGTAAAAAAGGCGATCCCTCCTAGCTCTTCCCCACACCCTTTCTTACCCCTTCGCTATCATCCACCATTTGAGTGCATTCTTGCATTTGCGATTCGCGGGAAAAATAGAAAACGCTAACGACCTCTTGGTCATGCCTGCCATTTCTGGCTTACTAGACTAATTGATACCGCATAGTTGGTTAGTCAATCCTCACTATGGGGGAACGGCCCAGATGAGACTTGAACCCCGGTCCTGCCGTGTGAAGACCGGCGCCGCTGTCGCATCACCACCGAGGCCTGTATCCTGCAGATCCCAATATCTGATTTTTTTTTTGTTAAATTCAAGAGTTGGGACAAATATTAGTAAAAAACATTGATTCATGTTGTTAATTTCAACGTATAACTAAACATCAAACATCAATTTATAAAAACCATTACTTAGAATTCAAAGAAACGGTCAACAAGGATGTGAAACTGTCAATTTGAAATGAGTTGGACATGCTCCCGGAACGATCCAACATAACCATAGCTGCACTGTTAGTACTGCCTAACTCAAGTCAACTAGAGACTAAACAGCGGAATCGAAAACTATCTCCCGGTTACTTCCGGTGGATAGAACCGAGCCTCGTATATCGCAACTACACTTTACCTTTTCTCTACCACTATCGTAGGCCATTCATTTCCAAGAAAAAATCCCTTCCAACAAAGAAAGCTCCACCGAAACTTCGCCGAAACGAAACCACGGTGTAGTGCATCTGCCATAAAAGGTATTAGTAAAAGGTAAAGATGAAAATTAGGGTAAAAAAGGCGATCCCTCCTAGCTCTTCCCCACACCCTTTCTTACCCCTTCGCTATCATCCACCATTTGAGTGCATTCTTGCATTTGCGATTCGCGGGAAAAATAGAAAACGCGAACGTCACTGTCTCGCGTCATTCTGCAGGCCGGCAATAACAACAACGAAAAAAACTCTGCTAAGCCTGCAACAGAGACCATAATGGATGGACGGTGCAGTGTGAAGATAAAAGCCTGCCTAACGATCGTACTGGCAAACACACGCGGATGCATAGGTCTCTCTGGCTGCCATTTGGAAACGAGCGGCATAAAATCAGGCCTTTCCACTGATGGCCGTTTCATCACCGACAACACCGCACCTGCCCATCGCGCATATACCTGGCGTCGAGTTCGAGCTTCTCGACAGTCGCTGCAGTACAGTTGCATGCTAGCACACGTACCGATTGCATTTTTGTGTATGCTTCCCCTCGGTCCATGTGTCGCGATCCTTAGCAATCGCGAGCAGAACACAAAAAAGAAGCACACGCGAACAAAACTCGCGCCATCGTGAACCCGTGTGCACAATCCGCACGCGTCCGCGCGTTTCTCGCTTTAATCGAGGGATGGATTATGTTCCCTCCGGAAGGTTATAGAAGCTGGTTTTCGTATCTTCATTTTCCTTGACACGGCTCCCCCTTTTTGTGCTCGGAACGGTGCTTTCTTGTGCCACAGCTGCCAGCCGCGACTGTGAGCCAGGCTGGCAGGCAGGCTCTCATGCACTTTTACCGCTTAGCGAACGGTTTTTCCGTTGTCTGATGTGTGTGTGTGTGTGTATGCATGCGGTGGTCGTGACTTGCACTGATTCTAGGTGATTCTGCAAGCGTCGTTCTTGCTTGGCCGTGCTGTTAAATTATTCCAATTGAACATTTGCATTCGGTATGAGGTTCGGCGGGGTTCAGTTTGGGGTATCTATTGAACTCGAGTTTCAGTAGTACATTACTGAAACGGCAGTGTTCGGGATAGGCTTTGGAAGCATCCTTAGTTCCGAACTTTATATCCTTTTTCGTACAACAAGAAATGAGAATCTTAACTTAATATAATACTGTTACATGTTATTTTCCATGACACTGTTTGTTAAATGGTGATACATAATTTTAAATTACATCAAAACGATATTAAATTCTATTTTTCCACCAGTTAACCTGTGTTTCTAGAAACAAGTTCTACGTTCGAACACACCATTTCCAAGTTTTAGGTTAAAAGGGTTACAAGAGAATGGTGTAAAGATAAGAATAACTAATTACTTCAATTATCTGTAACTATTTGCACCATATACACACATTTTGACCCCGGAGGATAACGTTGGCTGACCCTTTCTGCCATAGCGGCTGTAGCCGACATGAACGCTTGTAGCCAAACGGAAGCCACCCAGCACAGCAGTACAAGTAGAGCCCGCAGATATTTTTCGAGAATTTACCGTACCGAGTGGCTTTTGTCTGTCGTCCGCTGTTTTTGCTGACCGTGCATTACTTAGGGACAGAGAAGAGAGGCAAGATAGGGCTAGGTGGAACGCGATAAGCGGACGCCGCGGATGGTTAGCTTGGTTGGTTTATGTTTATAGTTTAGTGGAAGAAGATTAGGGTCATGTTAGCCTGTTAAAGTATGATTACAGGAAAACCATATAGGTATGTATAAATTTGAAGTTGTTATTGCATAGTAATTACGCGTCCAAGTCTTATTGTACGATAGTTTTGAGATTATATATATTTATCAAAATTTGCCTATCTACCAGCTAAGAATACGAATAAATTTTGTTGTGCCTAAATATGTTTACGGTGTTGTATAATGTTACAACAGTTAGGAACTATAAAGCTGTGTAATTAAGAAATTTGGATGAAGAAAGAACGAGTTAGGCAAACTTTTCCAAATAAAAAACATTTCCTGGATTTGGTGGACAACAAGTATTTTTTGTAGTAAGCTTTTGATAATGCTCCTAAATGTCCGGTTATAATAAAAAGACGTTTGATTTTCGAAACACACCGTGTAATCCGTGAAGTCCTCAAGTGGATGGAACAGATTTTTCTTGGAGACTCTGCACGTTTGAGGATTCACCTTAACCCCGAGTAGTACACCAGGTTTAGGGGTGGTTAAAACAGTCAGAAACTGATCAATGACATTCAGAACTTCGCCAGAATGGGGCAGCTAGCTACAATAACGTTCCAAGACGACACAGCCACGGTATTACTGGTTCAGAAATGAGGCAGTGGCGCGACAGGACGTAGCTAGTCTTCGAGGTGAGTCTTCGCTCTCGTTGACCGATTCCTCATCGACCAAATAAGTAGAAAGACCATTCGGAGCTGCCGATTAAGTAATGTGTAAAGGAGAATCGCCTCTACCAATGGAAATCGTCTAGCAATTGGAAGACCAGTGGTCAATACATAACAGGCGTATGAAGTGTGCGTTGGTAAGGCGTGTAAAAGCTCAATAAACTCTCTTAAGAAGATATAGAAAAGGACAGTACAACAATCGGACAATAAAAAAACCACTTAGTTTTGTAGATGCGAGTTGTTGGGATCAATTTTTGACGAATCGACCTAATTTTTTTTTTTCTATTAATCAGTGTTTCAATTGGAAAATCTAACAAATTCTTCTTTATCTTCTTTGGTTCTATCAGGTTTGGCTTGCAATTGGTGGCTTCCTTGACTTGATTGTACTCGTATCCTGTACCAACTAGGCTACCGGACCACATCTTTAATTGGGATATTGAATCTGCTTTCCTGGTTTTCATGATAACATAGTCAAAATACGTGACACAATAAAATAACAGCCATAGCAAATACCTCAGTCACTGTAGTATCCATATTATAGTACGATTATTTCCATCATAAGCATCGAAAGCAATAGTTTCAAACACGGATATTAAAGATTTTAATTGTTTTGTCCGTCCGTCACTGTATTTTATCAACTCTTTGACTAAAGTGGCGAATCTAACAGTGGACGGAGTGAAAGGCTGTTGGCTAGCTCGTATAAGAAGCCTTCCTAATGAAGTAGAGGTCTCGAAATAGGAGGACTCTTGTAAGGACCCTCGAAAAAAGGAGCTTTGGTTGTCCAAGGAAAAAGTGAAAAGTTTATACTCAAGCGTAAAATATGTTGCAGAAATTTTTAACATCGTCTACATGTTAACGTTTGCATTTTGAATAATATTTTATCAAGTTATAGTTAAATTATTAGGTCAAGAGTTTGAAGTTTAAAAAAAGTAGGTGACCTAGGTTCCATAAATGGTAAATTTTAAATTTAGTGTCAATCGTTGTGGGTTGGTTATTACATTCTATTGTGCAATTATCATATATTGGCTTGCACTCATCAATATAGCTCTAGTTTTATATTTGTTTAGCTTGATGTAAGAAATAATACAACAATTTTAATAATCGGCTTGGGTATTAAACTAAACTACACCACTTGCGCAAAAGAAACTAAACATATTTGTAATGACTTGGATATGAAGGCAAGTACCAATCTGGAACACATGTTCTAAGAATCAATATCTTACCAAATAACCTCTGATACCGAATGTGATACCTTTACTTTACTTAAAAACCTTTTCAAAATCGCACTCAGTTAAAGCACATTGAACAAAAACCCCATTTTCCCTCGCACTCATTGTGACTGTATGTTATTAAATCTCATTTGTGTCGATTAAAGCCCTTTGCTATTGATTTTCCAATCGACAATGGAAATGTCTCTCTCTCCCTCGCCTTCCTTTCGCCTAACTGTGCCGTATCCAGACGGGGTAATCGCATCCCAAAAGCGCTCCCGGTTCATCCTTTAACTAAAAATAAGAAAACGAGTCCCGCGTTGTATCAGGTGGTTCAACTCGGGTGCCGTTTTCTTTTTATTGCGCTTCTGCGGCGCAGCGGCCTCGAAGGCTCATGCAATGAATAAATATTTGTCATCAATAAAATCAATAATTATAGCCGAGTTCCTGCCGCGCTCGCGTTGCCCTTTACATTGCGACGGACGACCGTGAGCGAACGATTTCCAAAGCGGCGACACCAAAACACATAAAGCGAGATGGCTGTGTGCACGTGTTGGTAGTGTGCAATATAGTGACGGCACACTAGCTGTTGATGAATTTTCCTTTACTTTTATGCACTTGTGGGGGGGGGGTTCTTCTTCGTTTTTTCCGAAAGGTGGCAAAATCGAACTTAACGACAGAAAAAAAACAACCCCCAGAAGTTATCGACACACTTGCACAAAAGAACCAAATCGCCGAGTTGGAAAATGTAGTGCGCGAACGGTGTGGGCAAACATTTTTCTTTTCTGCCAGAAATAATGAGTACCCCCTGCGCTTCGCTGGAATGTTAGCCTCCTTTCCGCTCAACTGTTCTCCAAGTCTCCAAACCTCTCGCAAAGGGCAGAGGTAATTCTTGCTCGTGTGTAGGCACCATTCTTTCGGCTGTATGTAGCAACACAGGACGGATCTAAATGTGTGAGCACACACAGGAAAATGGTTGCCATGGCTAGGCAATCTAGGCAACCATCGTGCGCGGGCGCACCCAATCCTTCGATCTGAAGCTACAGCATTGCACCAACACATTCAAACCCCGGTCGTGGTGTTGGTGTTGGGCGCAAGCACAACATGGAGTGCAATAAGCGCAAATAAAGCGAACGCCTAGCGAAGTGTAATGCCAAAACTGCCACAGGAATAAGGGTGTTTGCGTCACATGCCTTACTGAGGCAAGTATGGTGGAAAATGAGTACCTTGTAGCACATAGGGTTGGTGCGTGGTGGTAGTAGGACGAAACGAGAGGATCCGGAATAAGGAGAGAAAACGGAAAAAATAAGCATCAACCCTCGGTGTTTGCCACCCTCTGTGCGCACAAACATGCTAGCAGCTATGGCCGGTTGCTTTCATACAAAGACACACACACACAGTACGCATTTTCCGTGGCATGGGGAAATGGCCGTACCAGCCATATAGGAACGCTGGTGTGGAACAAGTGTGTACAGTCGGTTCGCCACTACAGACACAAACCGATGCGACTGTGTTGAAAGGAGCGCTGAGTGAGTACTCTTTCGTGCTGCTGCCTAGTAATAAAACCGGCATAGGGGAAAACAGTGGCGGCCAGGCAGCAACAACAACAACAACAACAACAGCAACAAACGGCAGCCCTCAACCCTCCAAAAACCATACCAACGCGGCGCGGTTTCGATTTTTCCAGTTTCGTCTTTTTTCTAACCAATCCAGCGGGCGCGCAATGTAGGTGGAGCTTAAAAATTCCTCCTTTTTTGTATGTTTGTGTGTGGCGATGCCACGGCCCGTACGACTCCGGGGTTGTTTTTCTAACGCGCTTCGGCCATATTTCTTTTTGCCTTTTTTTGTTGGTTTCATTTTTATTTTCATTTCGGTCGGGGTTTCATTCGCCGTTTCTCGTTGTTTCGCCCTTTTGCAAACCGTTTTTTGCGTTTGTTTTCCTTTCTTGATTTTCATGGATGTGCTACAGCATGGTTTCGGGGGAAAATTGGTAGATGGATGGCGTCGGGTAAGCCTTGTATTCCCTGCTGCTTCATATCATCCACTTCTTACATGGGGGAATACACACCGGTGAAGGTTTTTCTGTACTCGATGTTTTGAATATTTTCCACACAAAAAAAGTAGCAACTCCAAACAAACCAACAAAAAAAAATCATATGCTTCACCCAGCTCCAATGCCAACTCCACGAGGCAGCAGATTGTGGTGGAAAGCGGTGATGAATGATCCTCGCACACAGGAATCATTTGTTTGTGTGCTTATACCTGTGTGTTTATGCTTAGGTGCACGCTGTACATGGTATATGTTAAGAAAGGAGGTTTTTTTTCGTATTCCTCAGTTTCCGACACCGTCACAAACACACGGTCACAAGTACACGGTCAAAGTTGCACTCCGATGTGGCTTAGTATTGCTGTATAAAGCATGGCATAGGTACAACAGCATAGCTTTGTTCGCATTTTGTTGCGGAATAAATATGATTGACTAGTTGTTCTAGCAACTGCTTGCCAGTAAACTACTAATTATGGGTTGCTAAGGTGTCTCACCAAGCAGAACTACGGCGAAGGACTCCCTAAGCGATAGGAGGCACCATTTAAGAAAACTGTAATTAGTATAAGTTGAGGGCTGTCCGGTGACCGAGGCGTCAAAGCTCTCCACACGGCAGGACCCAGAACTAACTATACAACTACAGGTCAAGGACCAAGTCAAGGAAAGCCAAAAATGTGAGGTTGGTAGAGCCAGGGAAGAAGCAGTAATTAGTATAAATACATCTTTTGCCTTTTTCAACATATTTTGATTTGAAAACTTAATTAAAACACTTTGGAACATTTTCCATAGTGTTAGCAGGGCCAGTTTGTAGATACCCCAAAGGGACCAGAAGCAAATCCCATCTGAACTGATGGGATCCCTCGAGTTTATAGAGTCAAAGTGTAAGTACCGGTTGAAATGTTCTTCCTTTTGGCCTACTCAGGGTTGAGCACGTCGTTGTCCTTTTCCAAGAAACTTGGTCTAGGGCTGCATCCAATCTCCGTCAGGTTCGACTCCACCTGATCCAGCAAACGAGTCAGCTGAGCTACTCTTCGCACCGTGCCGAACGAGCCCTTTCCTGGCTCCTGGTGAAGCTTGACTTCGGCATCCTCATCACGTATTCCAACTATCGTATACTTCAGGTTTTGACACCTTTCAGCACATCTGCACCGCCAAACAGTTGATCGGATGAGCAGAGCTAACTTGTGGTTCTTATTCCTCCAGGATTCGATCCCGTAGAGGACTACAGGACGTACCAGTGTGCGATATATCGTGCATTTTGTGTGTTGTTGAAGTCTTCTAGATCGCAGGATTACGTGGAGCCCTTAATATTCACGATTATCCTGAACTATTCACGTTCTTTTCCTAAATTACATTGGTACCGAGTTGCCAGAATTCCTATACTGATCCAACTGATACGCTGCTTGCAGTCAGGTGGGAGGCATACGGGTAATTTGTTTTTATCGCATCGATCCTCCACTAAACTCAATCGATCAACAACGTCGAGATTCTTTTGGATGTACGCTTCCGACCCAGATGTCCCTCCGATGTCTGATATCAATGTCATCCATGAGGCTCACTTATTGAATGGATCACGTTAAAATCGTCCCTCTCGTGTCGAAGATCGCGCCTTGCATGACACCTTCGAGAATGATATTACACAGCAAACAAAATAGTATGTCCCATTGCTCCATGAAGATGAGATCATCTCGAAATGAAGCTTGTAGTTTTGCAATATATTGCACTGTCTGACAGTTTATCATGGGACAAGTATTAAAAGCCTGCCTGATGCTTACACTCTCAATAGATGGTACACAAGTGAGAAAACAAATTCTTCCGAGGACGAACGTGCCACGCAAAGAACACGCGCCTGAACATACTCATTCGATTTTATTGCAAGCGTTACTTCTCAAACAAAATATGCTATCGTTACGCACTTTACAAAATGCATATATTGCTGCAGTACAGGGACTTGGCAAGAATTGTTTGTGAGATGTGTTCTAACACAGTAATTGCTGTAAACTGCTGCTGTTTGTATTCTGTAGCGAGCAAAATTAGTTCCAAGTTGTAATTTGATGTTATTGATGCGTAGAATGTCGTTCGAACTTTATTAAAAACGACTGTTGACTTTATTCTAAGCTGTGGATAAGATGTATAAAGATTCATTTTGTAATAGCTAGCTCCAATGGGAGATGTTTTAGTATGATGCATTTTTTTTTTTTTTTTTTTGTACATTTTCCATCAATTGATAACAGTATCCAAGGAGGACCAAGCGAACATATTTGCACATGAAAAACATACAAACACGTGATCTCGATAAAATTTCGACTAGAGATCGCAATAACCACGAAACAAGGCTTGTGGGAATGGAGGTGATCAGGACTCTGGAAAACAAGATAGCAACACGAAGAAATTAGTATCAAATCTCCTCCAGATCATCTCCCCCCAAAGGTTTGACTAACTATCCATCAACGAGGAGATGAAGTCAGGAAATTCAGAAACCCTCCTTCAGAGAGCAGATCAAGATCATTACTCTTGTAAAAAGAAATTATAATATCTTAATAATGCTTTAGTAAACATTCTGTTTGCTTCTTATTCTTCGTTAAGGTAGCAACTTCGTATTAAAACTGTGTTTGAAACGTACTGTCAAAATAAATAGATGATATCTATAACAATCGTTTAATTCGTTTCCTAATTTAAATATTTCAGTAATTGCCAATGTCCTGTGTCGTTATTATCTTAACATTGCGCAAATTACACAACCATTTTCTAATGTTGCACCCATACGCTCGAAGACTGTTCCCATAATAAGCGAAAGCGTGGCTCGGCATATCCTTCCCATGCTCGACAGTAACTGCTGCTTTCGCTGCTCACCACCAGAGAGCGCGCTCGCTTCCATCGACGTTCGTCCGACAAACGAGCAAGTCGATGAAAAATCTCGAGACACAAACACACGCCGGCTGGACGCTTGCCACAGCACAACAGCCGACGAACACGCGTGCGACCCCGAGCGAGACTAGCACGGTGAGATTCGCCTTTCAGAGATATCTTTTTTTTTGAGTTTGGTTTACTCTGTCGCTGCTTATAACCATCAACCCTCACATCCGCCTGCTAAAACCCTGCGACGACCCACATCGTCCTCACCCCCCACGGGAGGTAGGCAACAACTCGTTTTTTTTTCTCTCTCCCAGGATAACATCACAGCATTGAGGGATGCCATCCGGTACGCACATACCTAAGGCCTATGCATGCATGTGGGTTTGCGCACTTGTGTGTGGGTTTTGTTATTCGTCCCATCACGCACTCGTCCCCCTCGGTCATTCTGCGGGTTTACCACCCTTTAACGGAGGCAGCGAAAAAAAGAAAACACTCACCCCGAGCACCAAACAAAAACGGATGCCTTTCGGTGTGGAGAAGCGGTGATTTTGAGGCAATTGAAATAAAACGAAAATGCGCGACAAAAATGTGTCGGTATTCGGGCGGTGCGAGTACATAAGCGAACATAACCGGACCGTGGCACAGGATGTTGGGCGCGTGAGACAGGTCGCTCACGCATACACAATAAATATCAGAGGGGGGTACGCTGGCGGGAAAGCGCGGGTTTTGGCGCGCGCGCGTGCCTATGTGTTGGTGAGCGCGAAAAACCCGCGGCCGGGCACTTTCGGTGGCCATCGATGATGCGCCGTGCCGATTTCGCGATCCCAAGAAAACCCCGAATGTGTGACGCGGACGCGGAAAAATCGAACCGCGTCCATAGAACCCGGTGGAGTTGATTACTGCATTTCATTTTTCATACGTTTTTGTCTGGTGCAATTTTTGATGGGTCCCTGCTGTGGTGGTGTTTTACAAAACTAAACTAAAGAACAAACAAACAGTGAAAATCGTGAGTGAAAAATTCTATGGGAAATAATTAGCACGCGCTTTCCATTAACCGGGGTAAGTAGTTCGCACAATTGCAATATTGCTGTGCTGGTCTGGTGCTGCGGTGATTCTGTGTACACGGGTTCGTTTCCCAGAGTGAGGGTTAAGATTTCTGAGACCGATTGAGTGTGTGAAAAGTGTATTGAAATGCCACAAGATTTGCTTTAACGTGTTGCTTGGGCAAAGATCCGTCTCACCGAAGCGTGTTGCACTGTTGCACGTGCAAGTGCGTGTGTCTCCAGCCGGAAGCGGGCGAAAATGGAAAATGAATAACATTTCGCAAAAATATATCATTATAAAAAGCTCCACCGTTCGCTGCTCCGGTCCACCTCACAACCTTCTTTTCCGGCCGCCATTCCTCGTTGCAAGCGTTGGAGCGAGATGGATGTTGGCGATGCACCGTGCGGGGTACAGAATGTGTCGTATTATTTTTTTAATTATACATAATAATGTGCAGCAAGCACAGAGAGAATGGCCCCCCCCCCGAAAAAA
The DNA here is from genome assembly GCA_002091835.1 of Anopheles maculatus. NCBI lineage: Eukaryota > Metazoa > Arthropoda > Insecta > Diptera > Culicidae > Anopheles > Anopheles maculatus. The sequence goes on along the minus strand of KZ061539.1, from coordinate 35,002 downwards.
AAGCGACCAAAGAAAGGGAAAAAACTATGGGCCCGAGCTGATTTTTTGGCAATATGTGACCTCCTCCCGGGGCATACCTGGCCGAGGGGGGAGGGGGGGTGGAGGGGTTGTTTTCCTCTCATTTCTTCCTACCTTCCCCTTCTTCCTCTCTCACTCTCGTCCAGCGTTTCTCACGTGGTGACCTTTTTTAACTTTAGTGGTTCCTTTTTTGATTTTACTGTCTGTTGATCGGTTTATCAATGTGCTGTTTAAATTTTCACTCTCACCTACATTCGGGTGCCGCAATATTTGGGTTGTGTTGTTGTTGTTGTTAATGTTGCACATGCACCTTGTCCAGTAGCTGCTGTCTGCCTGCCTGATAATGAGCATCGAGCGCTTTTATTGTTGTGTTTATCATTTTTGTTTTGCATTTTTGTTTTTGGTTGTTGGTTTTCCTTCTCCGTTCTTTGCGCTGATCGAAGGTTCGAGTTGATTTGTTTTGGAACGGTTTGGTTTGGTTTTGTTTTTCCTTTTGCTTTGTTTTCATTAATCATTTTTCATCGTTTTACAAACATGGCTAGTCGAGGGCAGGTACTTGAACGGTAGTTATGATGTAAACAGTAATGACGGTTTGCGAATGCTCGTACGTTGTGTGGAGCACGTGGCTGTTTTGAAATGTTTTGTCCTTATTTTTATAAGATTTAAAGGAATACTTCATTAATTCTCTATGGGGTAATGTTTAGTAATCAGCGTTAACATTAAAGCGAGATAGAGTATAATGTTTTAAAAATCAAATAAATTTAAATCAATATTATCCGGAACCGCTTGAATATTTGTCACGAGTCTTCAATCTCTTCCTAATACTTGATGTTTGAAAACCACAAATTCTAGTTAAAAATTGTGTCGATTACTTGAATCAAAATAACTCTTGATAAGTTTAATAATAGAATACATTAAAAGGGTATATAATAACTTAAGCATGAACATTTTAAGCCACCTTCTGTGAAACGAAACATCAGGTAGCAATTTGAATTATTTTATAGTTATTATTTCATTAAAATCTTGTGGTTACATTTCTAGAGCATTGGTGTCATTAGATGATCTTATCAGACAAGCTCAAGAAATTATCAAAACAACACAAAATAAAGACATCAGCTTGAATTTAAATTTCGGTTTTTGCTCATACATCAAATCCGAGATTTTTGGACATCAGTTTCTATGGAAAGCTAGTAACAACAAAAAATACTAAAGACATCCAACATCATAATGTATCTCAAAATAAGAGTCCTGCTGTTTTTTTTTCTAATTTATTAAGACATTCATCAACCAAATTCTTCCTCGCGTCAACTAATTTTGAAGCATGGATTTTTATTCTAGTTCTACTTCCAACTCCCATTTTGCAAATGCTTGTTTATCATCAAATTCCTTGATGAGACAATTTGGTGGATCCTCATCATGGTGCAAATCAAACAAAGCGTTTCCACAGTACGTACGTACGCCCGTGCCCGATAATCGCTCATCAAAACTCAGCCCGCCCAAAGCTCCCTAATCCCCGTGTACCGCGCTAATGACAACAAAAGGCACATGTCGTCCGGTTTGCTTTTGTTGCTGCTGCCGAGGCCTGGTCGGCTCCAAAACTCCCGATTCAATTACCGGAAAGAGGCGAGTTCAAATATTAATTCTCTACTTCCGCGACCTCAGCAGCAGCCGTGGCAAATAACGCGGGCTCGCATGTGACCTACCGTACCCGCTCCATCCCCACTAGCCGCTGTCTGGCGATTTCGAATATTCAATATCCACCAATTTATCGATCATCACTCTTCATAATTATGATTGTCATTATAAACTGGTAGGAAAGCGCGGTGCATCAACCCTCCAAATACCCGCCCCCCCTCTCCGGATGGCACTGATACACCGGAGCAATGCGATATTGAGTCACGCTCGCACAAAACTCACGGCACACGCGACGCCTCCGTGGTGGAATTGAAACGAAAAACGGAAAATAAAAACTACTTGCCAGCTGATAAAAGCTGGGCAGGCTCAATCACCAGACCGGAACTTTGCTAGCCAACAAAACTGCTGCTGGTTGAGCGCGAGATGGAAGGAGCGTGGATGGAAGAAATTTAATTAATATTTTGAAACCCCAATGCGTAACCCTCGAATTGGACTTTGGGTAGAATGTAGGTAGTGTAGAGTGTTTAAATCGCAACAGGAATATGGTGTGAAGGTACTCTAGCGTCGAGAACAAACAAATCACTAATCACACGAGGAGTCATCTACGGAGATAAGAATACGAGCATTAAGGATCAGGAACAACTGCTTTCGGACGTGTCTTAACGTGTCCTTAAACACAAACAATCAAATTTATATTCTTCATGCAAAGCAGCACTACAAACACAGCGTCTAAGGAGTCTATTTAAGCGATTCAAAGAATTAAAAGCGTGGCTAAGGTTTCCAAAAGCAGATTTATTTGGTAATTTCTTTGACTATCGATCACCTTGTGCTTCGCAGGACGCAGGAGAGTGAAGAAGAAGCGGAGCGTGTGCACGAGTGGCCATATGTGTTGATACTTTTTTGTCTTCTTCTTCTTCTTGCTACTTTCGTATCCTTCTTCTTCCTCTTTGCTCTTCAATCAGCTACTCTATTGTCCTGAAATGAAGAAGATGGGAAAAATATTTGTTTGTAATTAATTAATGAAAGATAATGTAATATAGTTTTCATCATTTACTAAAAAAACGATAAGACACCTAATTTTCATTCCCATTTTCGTTCGGAAAACTTACAAAACGCTCCCCGCTTCGTCCATTTTACGCATCCGATGGCATCCGAACAGACCTAGCCAGTTTGTGCGTGTTCGTTAGTGTTCGGCTAAAGATGGGACCCATACCTATAATGCGTCGTGTTACCCACACTAAACCACACCCCAGCATACATAACCGGTAGCCTGTACCGATAAGCATTTCTCTCCCCAACCGCCACCCCTCGCTCCCGCTTGTTCCGGGTCATCCCGTCACCCTTGTGTGAGTGGTAATAGATGTTATGCCTGTCAGTAGAAGACACACACAGAGCAAAAACAGACGAAAAAAATGACACTCATTTTCTTCGATCAGGACAACCGCTTATGATACGGTCACTTTGACTGTCACCCACCCCGGCGGGGGTGAAAAATCACCCTCTCACATACACACACACACTCACACAAACTCTTGTGTACTTACGCACACGCATGTACGAGATGTGTGTTTTTTTGGTTCTCTTCTTCTTGCGATAAAAACCACCAACGTCTGTTATATCCTTTTTCGAAGCACGCACGCACACACAAATAGGCAAAAAAGCGCACGCGCAGTACGCACCAGCATCTACGCACGCACGCACGCACGCAAGCACGCACGTAGGGTGATTTTGGAATGTCCGGAAAAAAAGGGTGCAAAAATTTTCCATCAAAATCAATCAAATTTTTCCGTTTAATTTCGAATCTTCTCATTAATTTTCTAAAACTAATTCAAACTAGTTTTTCCTATCTCAAGACATACAAATCGACCCAGTCAAACCGCTATCTGACAGTCCATTTCCATCCGCATTAGAGATGTGTACACTGAGTAAGAGTGAGTGAGTGAGTTAAAAACCGCAAGTGACAGTATGGTTTCAAATCAGCAAAAAGAGTTTATTTCACTCTTTATACTAACTCACTCTTTATACTTACTCACTCACTCTCTGTGCCGACTTCTAACTCACTCTTTTCGGTTTATATTCACTCACTCACTCTTTTAGGTTTTAACTCACTCTTTTCATATTATAATTACTCTTTTCTAATACGAAAAGAGTGAGTTAAAACCGAAAAGAGTAATTATAGTATGAAAAGAGTGAGTTAAAACCGAAAAGAGTAATTATAGTATGAAAAGAGTGAGTGAGTGAGTATAAACCGAAAAGAGTGAGTTAGAAGTCGGAACAGAGAGTGAGTGAGTGAGTATAAACCGAAAAGAGTGAGTTAGAAGTCGGCACAGAGAGTGATTATAAACAGGATATAAAATTTTGTTTAGAAAATTATTTTTAATGAATCTTTAAAGAGTGAGTTAAGGATTTAAATCGTTATAGTTACTCTTTTACTCTGATTTAAATCACTGAAAAGAGTGAGTTTTCTCATCACTAATCCGCATGGATACAACCTTAACATAAACCTTCTTCACATTGACATACTTTCTGGCGTTAACATTCATTTGTGTTTGTTTACCGGATTTATGCTTGTTTTGTTTTTGTTTGGTACGAAAAAACACGTTTGTTTTCCCCATTTTCATTTTAATTCGAATTATCAATCAGCTGTACTCTATCCAGCCACCACCCACAGGCAGTATTGCTCCGTTGGCCGGTAGGAAAAAACTAAAAAAGGAAAAACCCAACACGATCGCTTTCGCTTTTCATGAGCGAATTACGTGGCCCCCGTCGAGGCCCACCGTATTCCCCCCTCCCCCGTTCACCCATTTCATTGGCCCCGTTTGCTCGTTAACATTTATTTTTCGGCAACCAATAAATCGCCAAAAAATGTCATTATAATGATACACGCGGACACACGCACACCAGTCTGGTTGGGCGAATCGAAATCCCGTTAGCGCCGTGTGTGTAAAGCACACGGGGAGTTTCGAGGATGCTGGTGAGGGCTCACGGTTATGCGATGGAAATGCAGAGCAAACTATAATAATCAGCATTAAAGCAATGTCTCTGATGCATTGTTTTTTTTCTGGAGAAGTAGGTGCTGATGTTTCACTTCCTTAAGTGACTTGAAATTAAATGATTAATTCTACTAATTAAAGACATCTTTTGAAAAACAAAAAAACGCATCCAATGGAGCCTAGCTTCTCGGCTTCAAATCCGTAAACGTAATACAATTTTCCTCCGGCAGATCCGTATGATCATAGCTTTTGCGTAGGTTGTTTAATGAATCGTTCACGGTTTCGATGCTGCATGCCAAACACACACAGACACACACATTCTTCACTATCTTTTCTCGCTCATTTAAACACCCACCCACAACGACGAGTGCACCTACACACACACACATGCACAAGTACAATGCACATTGCACTTGTTGCAACGAATGTGCGAACCGTACGAGGAGTGATTTTCACCTATCAGGAAGCATAATTTGTATGCATCAAAATAAAGTTAGCAGGTTTTTTAATCCGTTTTCCTCTTTTTTCCTTGGCTCATTTTTTAATCGTAATTACTATTCGCCTTACGAGTAGAACGCTTACGACAATAAATTAACTGCAATTTACCTTGATAAATATCTCATTCAACTTAAATCAAGATTTATCCACCATTAAAACCGAGACTTTCCCGAAGAAATTACGATAAGTCAACGAGGACATAAATTTCCCTAAAAACCTGTCAAACGAAAGGTTCACGTTGGTCGGGTTTTCCCGGTCGCTGGTCGATATTGTCCAGTAATTAAAAATGGTAATTAATTTAAATGCCTCGTCTTCAAGTGCATCATTTCACAAAAACATGTGGCTCAAAGCCCAACCCCATTTCCACAATTTGCTCAACACAATTTGCTGAATTAAAATCTATGTAGCTACAAATATTTGTCCTGCCGGTGTGTGCACGGACGTCGGAGTCGTAGGATTTTTGCATCTTTTTTACTCTCTCTCTCTCTCTATCTCCCTCTCCGTGGCTCCAAGAAACGAATGTCACGTTGGTGGATAGACGAGAAAATCCGAGATGGATTGCTTCTCCGGTGGACCGAGCCGAGGATGTACAACCACATGTGCAATTTTACATCATTGCTACATTAAAAACATTTAATTCATTTTGCATCGTTCCTGTCGTTTCTGCGATCGGGGGCAGGGAGTTAGAGAGAGAGCAAAGAGTGGCAAAGGCAAGAAAAGAAAAGTGAGCTTGTTTTTATTACGATCTCAATTCCCTGACTCACGTCACCAAAAGGTTTGGTGAGGTTTGAGTTGGCTAGCGTTTGCCTAGTCGATGACACAATAGCTTTTGCATAAATGCACAAATATTCCGTATTGTAATCGGAGCAGCTGAACCAGGACGTACCACAAGGGACACAGCACTCTAAGTTGGCCCGTTCGAACCCGTTCAAACAGAGATCCGGAATAGAAATGTCTTGCATACTTGCACAATTTGCAACCCAATCAGGTTGGGTAAGGTTAGACATGGAGCCTTCACAGGACAACAGGACGATTCGAATTTGAGATATTACAAGCGTTTTCAAGAACCCCACGCGCCGACTCGCCTACCCGGTCCGCCTACCCGGTGGCATCGGTTACGATGGTCTATTCGCAACAATGGGTAACAAAACTAGCTTCACCATAGCACCAGGAACGGACGTTTGGAGCCCTGTTACGAGATGGAGCTCATCACACAAAAACACACCACACTTCTCCATTCCTTCGTTTGGTTTTGTGTGGTCGGTTGGGTGCACCATTGTTGTAATATTTAAATGAGATTCTTTTTTTTGTTGTATTCGTTGAGTCGTTTTTCTTTCTTTCTTTGAACAAACGGACTATCTCGTCCTGGGAGCGAAAGCACTCCACCATCTTCAAACTCTGCTAACCCTCCGATAACACCGAACGGGTATGGAAATGGATTTCTATACGTGCAACACTTCCGCACCAACATACACCCCAGTTCCTACACACATACACACAAACACACACCCACTTACGTCCTTCAGAGCTTCCCACCTGCTTGCTGTGGTCCATGGAATGCATTTTATCTCCTTTCTGTTTTGTTGCAACACAAAAGAAACCTCTTCATAATCAGTGAAAAAGGAAGGTCCACATGTCCAACCGGATGTGGAATGTGGTGATGCCTGTGGTAGTTGGAGGACGGAATGGTGTGGTAGAAAGAAATATAAAATACTTCGGGAAAACCAATGAAAGCTGGTGCCTGGCCGTGCCGCACGGAGACACACTATCCAATCCCATTCCCACACTCCGGAGGACTTCGGCGAAGTCCACGTGCAAGCATCCCGAGTCGGAGCATCGGTGTCGGGTACGATGCTTCAGACATGTGTCCGTTGGAAAGTACCACAGAAGGAGGCATGCATGCTCCTTCTTGTGTGTATGCATCCATGTGTGCCACAGTTCTATCTGTTATCGCACGAGCCTTGGAATGGTCAACCCGGTCGGTGCATTTGTTCATTGCTTCAACAATTGATATGAAAAAGCGACAAGATGATACCGAATGGCGCCGGACGATGTATAATGCGAGGCAAAGCTCGCTTCCTTCTTTCATCTTTCGAGTCGGGCGAGTCGGTGCCACGTTAAAGGGGGTCGGTAAGCATTCGCAGCGTGATTGGGATGACATTATTTGAAGCGAAAGTAATTAAATGAATGTTTTTCTTGGTGTGTTTCACAATGCAACTATCTGGTTTAATTAATCAAAAGCGTTTACAGGAGCAAAATGGAGTCATTTTTCAAGGTTTTATTTGGAACTCTAAGCGAGATCAATATTCTCGGAATTTCATAGTCAAGAACTAATGTCCAGACATGCAATATAATAATCTAAGTTATTCAATTTCCTGTGACAGGCCCAAAAGTTTTCGGATTATCAATAAAACCCACTCCGAAGTCATACCCAGAGGCGTGTGAAATAAAGCGTAAGGAACGAACTCGTGCTCACCTTTTTACAACCTCCGGAAATAGAAGTCGTAAGGATGTCGAAAGGAATAGTACGCATTCACTGTTCCCATTCCATCCATGCTTTGCGTTTAGTCTAGGGCGTACGCAGAGGTATGCAAATATTAAACTTTTATGATTATAGAATTACGCGCCAACGGAGGCGCCATGGGCCGAAAAGCCATCATTATACTGCAAATCCATTAAACGTTCGTTCGTTTCGGTTGACAGTGACCTCATCGCCTACCAGTCACTTGTCTCCACTGCAAGCATGTCTAATTTTCTATGAAAATTCCTAGCTTTTGACTCTAGTGAACAAAGACTAGTGTGAAGCGAACGTTTTTTTTCCTTCTCGCTCATCTCTAGCAAGGAAATTGACCGGTCCGGTACCGCCTTTATGCCGTACATATCCATAACTACGCTAAACGTTCGGACCATCCAACCAGTGCTTGATGGGCACGAACAACACCCCTTGAATGATGCTCAAATCTTTACGACCCATAAACTTCTCTTCATCCGAGCATTAATGGTGAGTGTGCTTCGCACCCTAGCGTACCATGTTTGTTTAAGCTTTTTGCATCCAACCATTGAGCCCTGGGGCATTTCAGAGTACGGAATGAGATGAGAAATATTAAAATTTAATGAAACATATTTTGAACTATTCTATTTAATGCCTAAAGATATTGTTTCTAGTAATAAATATACAAAAAATAGTCTTGCTGTGACTCTTGAGCAGTTTATTTCTACAATACATCAAGAACTAAGACACCTTTTTTTGGTTATAAATAAATAAGCCTGTCACAAAACATGATAAGCATGTGTATTTGTTGCAGTGTATCCTTTTTGTAACTACTAACTGTGACTACCAACTGTGGCAAACAAAAAGGAGAAGCGAAAAACCCATCATCATTTCACTTCTGATCACTCTCCCAGGACCTTCTTCAGGCGAACTTTTACTTTTTTTTGTTCCATACGCCATCCTCAGAAACTCAGCATACACAGTCTTTTGGTCCAGCATTTTCATCATGGTATAGTGGGCAAGGATGATACGGACACGGCAAGAAGAAACGCTTTGCATAAAGAAAAGTTAGTTTTCTCCAATATCCCAAACCAAACATGCACCACACTGATGATGACCCCGGCCCCGGGACTCCCTGTACACACCTTCCTTGGCCGGTGGAAAAACAAACTCTTTAGTAATCGTACACACGGACAAACTTCATCATTTCAGCCTCGGTCCTCGGTCAATACTTTGAACCCGGGCTCTCGTATCTTCTTTTTGTCCTCTCGTTTGCTCCCTTTCCTCATATATCGTAGACGTTGGACTATGGGCAATTTGCATTAAACAAGTTCATATGGTCCGGTTACATGGCCTAGCAACAGAACACCAAAATCCAGGTTGTATGCAAGCTGTAAGAATTGTTGGTAGAGTGAAGTAGCCTTAATTTAATTGGTAGCTAGTCGATCAACTCATTTTGGATATTCTTGGACAGTTCTGAATAATAAAAATCCAATAAACTTTAGCAACAATTCTTCGGACCGGTAGCAGAGACTTTTTCCAAACAGTCCACGTCTCACTTATCAATACTAATTACCACTGTTGGCTCAAGTTTTATCCGAACGATGTCTCTTTTGCTAGGTAATAATAAAAGCTCTCTGGCCCGGCATATTCTGTACAGTACATGAAGCTGACCCGCTTGCTATTTCGAGTTTCAGTAGCATGGATTGTTTCTTCATTGGTACAACAAAATCAAGCAAACATGGTCCGAAATTTTGATTTTCTTGAGTTATTTTGTGATCTACATAAGGGTCACTATTCCGAATTTGATAAGATTTTATAATCCCCAATAGATCTTAGCCGAGCGCCAAACCCTGTTCTATTTATGTTGACTGGGAACTTATATCAGTGTGACTTTTCAATTCCTTAATGCCCTAGATGTAGCTATGTGCTTTTAGACAATGTGTATCTTCTTTCCCACAATGTTCAAATCCTGCATATTTAGTTGTGGCAAAATCGACTCTCAACTATATTATTTGCAGTTTCTTACTGGTGAAGACGGCATTCAATAGCCTGTTCAATTAGTACCTTCATCACACTTTAACACTCCTGAACAATATATTCCGGGATATTTAGCTAAAAACAAAGAAGACATCACAATTGATAGGTTCGCTTAAGGAAAAACGAGGAACTGTCTAACTAGGAGATTTATTTTAAGTGTTTGAAGACTGTGTTTGGAGGTCATGCTCTCAAATAATCTTAAAGTGAGTATTCTAAGTGATGACCGTATTTTCCAATTCGGAAGATTCTTTTCCAAGGCTGAAGTCAAAAAAGAAATTAATCAGCAGACCGATTCTGGCCATAACATTTAATCTACATGGTTAAACCATCGGGCCTAATGTAAGTCTACAGGTTTGGTATCAAGTCTGACCAAAACTCTTAAATGACTTTAATAGGGTTGCGCATATCAGCAGTAGTTTGTTTCATTACTTGAAACTATATGCATTAAACTATGTGTAGTTCTTTTCTATCATCGGGATATGATCGAGAATTGATTGTACTTTATTAAAGAAATATGTCAAATCGAATTAGAAATTCAAATTCGATTTTCAAGCGAATTCTCCTTTAAACTGAACTTGGTTCATGTTTATACAATGAGCAGAGTTTTTCCAATGTTTTAAAAACCTTGCCATAGAGCTCAGAGTTTCAATTATTCAATATAGATAAAATAAATATTTCACGCAACTTAAGTTAAAGTAAAGAATAGAATCTTAGAAGTTATGTTTATAGAACCTTCTTCAGCTCATCCTGCAAATTTTTAAGGATTACATTTTAAAATTTCATCCCGCTAAGTGCCCATTGTGCAGTGGCGGACACATCAAATGGAAACTCATCACCGGGTCAGCCCGACCCGCATTCGGTTACCGTTGAAGCGCTCCATAAAAAGTATTACATTTTCCTTTAGTATTCCTTGTTCTTCTTTGTTTTTCTCCCTGTTTTTCCCTCTTCTTTACCAATCGTCCATGTCTATGACGAGCGGGCGCACAAATAGTTTTCCCCCGCGCTTGGTGATCCATACCATCCTACTTCTCTGTCCCCACCGGTTTTAGCAATTGCAAGATACACACACACACAATTTACACAAAAGTAAACTAAAAAGGCGAACGAGGAATGTGCGGGACCTCGCACTCAACCACCGGCTAGTAGGTGTGTGTGTGTGGGTGCCACCGTATGTCTTTGGTGGCAGCTGGACAGCAGCAAACCCCTTTCGGTTTCGGAAGATGGAATTGCTTGACCTGTAGCGATGGGTGGATTCTCCTTTTATATTTATCTTCGGATAGAATAATTAAACATTTCGCAATCAACCGGCCGGGCCCGGTCTCGCAGTGCTTGGGGGAGGATAGCTTTTCACTCGAATGAAGATAGCGTTTACCCTCATGTAACTTGCATTTCGTCCACGGCACTGCACCACCACATCCTTGTAAATCAAACGGTTCGGGTGCTTTCGTTGTCATACTGTCTGCCTTCTGTAGCTGCGGGGCAAACCTGTATGCATGATCTTGCCCTGCGGCTAAACAAGATGGAGGCGAATCCACAGTTTCTTCGAATGATGTGAATGTACAGCAAACAAATCAAATGTATGATTTCTTTATTTCTGATCTCTCTCTCTCTCGCCTTTTTGTGCGGGCCACTCGTCTACTGTACATGATTAATGTTTATGCTCTGTCTACGTTGTACATTAATCTTTTTTCAGTGCTTTTTCATTGCACACTTCCAACTACAGAACAATAAACTTACGCAAAAACAATCGTGCAAACAAAAAAGCGTTCCAATGTGGCAACACATTTTCATCTGCATTATACAGTTTGCTAATGCTGATTAAAAGCAGTCGACTAAACAAGGATTATGCGTAAGCTTCCACCGGGATCCAATCCGGACTCTTCCTGCGAGTAAACCCGCTTCATTGCTAAATAGTCAATCATCGAGGCATTGAACGAACACTCACCATGTTCAACGGTTTTTCACGCACCCATACTGTTTCATGTTGTACTTGCGTATCGGGACACATGCTTTTTTGCGTCCCAGTCTCACGTGGGCAGCAAGGGATACAAACCTACGCAAGGGATACGCAAAGAATTTCGATCGTTTCGGGGGCGAAATTCTAATTTCAAGTGAATCATTAATTTTCTGACTTTTCACAGACCACAAAAAGCCATTTTTCTCCTGCCAAACCTTTCTCGGGCATGATTTATTATCGAGACAAACACAACACCTTCCAGCAAAAGAGGGGTTAGTTGTGGCTTTGCTTATATCCAACCAAAAAAAAAAACACCCAAAAATGATCATTCTCCAACCATTTTCACCATTTCCAACAACCATCTTAATCATTCTTCTTGTGTCTTGTTGTTTGCGCGTGTGTTCATGGTGAAATTTTGCTTACTTATACGAGCACTTTAACAAACAAGTACTGCCCAAAGCATCCCCATGATCCGTTGATATGCCCGCAAATAGAGCAACCCCAATCCTCGCGTGAGAAGTTTCTATTCTGGCCATTTGCTAAGGTGCAATGGTGGTGATGGTGGTGGTGGTGGTGGTGGTGGTGATGAACGGTACAAATTCACCACCAGGACCACCAGGACCACCGAACACAAAACCGGTGCCAAGTTCGTACATTTAAGAAGCAAAACTCCGGCAGAGCACCGATAGAGCGAATGGTGGTACACTCTCGTCCGACGGTTTTGCAATCATAGCACCGGGAACTCGGAACCCGGTAATGTTGTAGAGAAAACTATTAGAAAATGAAGGGTTCCTACACTCCGCCCCTTGTGGGCCTGGGTCTCCGGGTTTGCCGTCCCGGAACAATACCGAACTGCCGGGCCCGGAACGGTTCACAAAAAAGGGGTGGTTTCTCACCCTTTTTGCATCGGCAAGTCGGTGAAGCCCAACCCAACTCAAAACGAGGAACCTAAGCTTTGGTTGGAAGCTGCCAACACTACGGAAGCTCGGGAGGTGATTCAATTAGTACCTTCATCACACTTTAACACTCCTGAACAATATATTCCGGGATATTTAGCTAAAAACAAAGAAGACATCACAATTGATAGGTTCGCTTAAGGAAAAACGAGGAACTGTCTAACTAGGAGATTTATTTTAAGTGTTTGAAGACTGTGTTTGGAGGTCATGCTCTCAAATAATCTTAAAGTGAGTATTCTAAGTGATGACCGTATTTTCCAATTCGGAAGATTCTTTTCCAAGGCTGAAGTCAAAAAAGAAATTAATCAGCAGACCGATTCTGGCCATAACATTTAATCTACATGGTTAAACCATCGGGCCTAATGTAAGTCTACAGGTTTGGTATCAAGTCTGACCAAAACTCTTAAATGACTTTAATAGGGTTGCGCATATCAGCAGTAGTTTGTTTCATTACTTGAAACTATATGCATTAAACTATGTGTAGTTCTTTTCTATCATCGGGATATGATCGAGAATTGATTGTATGTTACTTTATTAAAGAAATATGTCAAATCGAATTAGAAATTCAAATTCGATTTTCAAGCGAATTCTCCTTTATACTGAACTTGGTTCATGTTTATACAATGAGCAGAGTTTTTCCAATGTTTTAAAAACCTTGCCATAGAGCTCAGAGTTTCAATTATTCAATATAGATAAAATAAATATTTCACGCAACTTAAGTTAAAGTAAAGAATAGAATCTTAGAAGTTATGTTTATAGAACCTTCTTCAGCTCATCCTGCAAATTTTTAAGGATTACATTTTAAAATTTCATCCCGCTAAGTGCCCATTGTGCAGTGGCGGACACATCAAATGGAAACTCATCACCGGGTCAGCCCGACCCGCATTCGGTTACCGTTGAAGCGCTCCATAAAAAGTATTACATTTTCCTTTAGTATTCCTTGTTCTTCTTTGTTTTTCTCCCGGTTTTTCCCTCTTCTTTACCAATCGTCCATGTCTATGACGAGCGGGCGCACAAATAGTTTTCCCCCGCGCTTGGTGCTCCATACCATGCGACTTCTCTGTCCCCACCGGTTTTAGCAATTGCAAGATACACACACACACAATTTACACAAAAGTAAACTAAAAAGGCGAACGAGGAATGTGCGGGACCTCGCACTCAACCACCGGCTAGTAGGTGTGTGTGTGTGGGTGCTTTGGTCTGTCTTTGGTGGCAGCTGGACAGCAGCAAACCCCTTTCGGTTTCGGAAGATGGAATTGCTTGACCTGTAGCGATGGGTGGATTCTCCTTTTATATTTATCTTCGGATAGAATAATTAAACATTTCGCAATCAACCGGCCGGGCCCGGTCTCGCAGTGCTTGGGGGAGGATAGCTTTTCACTCGAATGAAGATAGCGTTTACCCTCATGTAACTTGCATTTCGTCCACGGCACTGCACCACCACATCCTTGTAAATCAAACGGTTCGGGTGCTTTCGTTGTCATACTGTCTGCCTTCTGTAGCTGCGGGGCAAACCTGTATGCATGATCTTGCCCTGCGGCTAAACAAGATGGAAGCGAATCCACAGTTTCTTCGAATGATGTGAATGTACAGCAAACAAATCAAATGTATGATTTCTTTATTTCTGATCTCTCTCTCTCTCGCCTTTTTGTGCGGGCCACTCGTCTACTGTACACGATTAATGTTTATGCTCTGTCTACGTTGTACATTAATCTTTTTTCAGTGCTTTTTCATTGCACACTTCCAACAACAGAACAATAAACTTACGCAAAAACAATAGTGCAGACAAAAAAGCGTTCCAATGTGGCAACACATTTTCATCTGCATTATACAGTTTGCTAATGCTGATTAAAAGCAGTCGACTAAACAAGGATTATGCGTAAGCTTCCACCGGGATCCAATCCGGACTCTTCCTGCGAGTAAACCCGCTTCATTGCTAAATAGTCAATCATCGAGGCATTGAACGAACACTCACCATGTTCAACGGTTTTTCACGCACCCATACTGTTTCATGTTGTACTTGCGTATCGGGACACATGCTTTTTTGCGTCCCAGTCTCACGTGGGCAACAAGGAATATAAACCTACGCAAGGGATACGCAAAGAATTTCGATCGTTTCGGGGGCGAAATTCTAATTTCAAGTGAATCATTAATTTTCTGACTTTTCACAGACCACAAAAAGCCATTTTTCTCCTGCCAAACCTTTCTCGGGCATGATTTATTATCGAGACAAACACAACACCTTCCAGCAAAAGAGGGGTTAGTTGTGGCTTTGCTTATATCCAACCAAAAAAAAAACACCCAAAAATGATCATTCTCCAACCATTTTCACCATTTCCAACAACCATCTTAATCATTCTTCTTGTGTCTTGTTGTTTGCGCGTGTGTTAATGGTGAAATTTTGCTTACTAATACGAGCACTTTAACAAACAAGTATTGCCCAAAGCATCCCCATGATCCGTTGATATGCCCGCAAATAGAGCAAGCCAAATCCTCGCGTGAGAAGTTTCTATTCTGGCCATTTGCTAAGGGGCAATGGTGGTGATGGTGGTGGTGGTGGTGGTGGTGGTGATGAACGGTACAAATTCACCACCAGGACCACCAGGCAAACGAAGACAGAAAGCAAAAAAAAAAAAAATAAACAAACCAAACTCTGGGACCGGCTGGTACGAGTTTTGATGGAGGCGCATGGTTCTAGACACGGCTGGGAAGAACCAAGCGCTTTCGTGCCTTTCGTTATTATGAAGCCCGGTTTGCTTCGGTTCGCCGGAATTGTGTGCAACAGATGCTGTCTCAATAACACACTGAAGCGAACCCCGGGACAAACAGGTTCACGTACGCGCTCGAGGGAAATGGCGCTGTTGTTACCAGTTACTTTGATGATGCTTCGTGTTTTTTTTTTCCTTTGCGGCTGTGTATGGGTTTGTGCATCACTTGTGGTAGTGAGGCGGGGGGGGGGGGGGGGGGGGGGGGGGGTCAGGGGTGAGGAGGCTACTGTCAAGAAGGGTTTTGTTGTTAGTTTAGGTAAAAGAGTGCTCCCGCACAACTTCCCCATCTGCTTTCGACACACCAAGACTTGCCCGACTCCTCGGGACCAACCGGGCAAAGTTCAGATGAGATGAGGTTTTCCCATCTTTTTCTTCTACCGGGGTCGGCTCCATTCAGAAGGAACTGACGCGCATAGGATCTGCCTGAGCTCGGACCGGCGAGTTAGACGAAACTAAGCGTGCGGTGTGCTAAAGGTTCGAATTGCTTTGTACTTCCCGCAGGAACAGGAGGAACCCACCTTGCACTCCTGAAGGGTCACACCGAGTCCCACAAAAAGAAGACCACCGCTACACACTACGCGGTGTGGCGTTGGTAGCCAATGCAGGAGTTGAGGAGTGTGATTTGGGAACATTTTCGACCAGTTGAACTCGGCTCGTTTGTTCGCATCCGACGTTCAGGGATAATAGCGGAGCAGGTTCTAGGTAGATAGTGCAGCAGCCTCGCCTCAGCACGATAGTTTTCCACCCTTCTACGTCCGGGGTTTTTTAGGGTGAGTGCGGTTAGGTACCAACTTCGCACCGGTCGGGCGAGAAGTTAGCCATCCCACTAGCCATGCCTGGACAGCAGCAAACCCCTTTCGGTTTCGGAAGATGGAATTGCTTGACCTGTAGCGATGGGTGGATTCTCCTTTTATATTTATCTTCGGATAGAATAATTAAACATTTCGCAATCAACCGGCCGGGCCCGGTCTCGCAGTGCTTGGGGGAGGATAGCTTTTCACTCGAATGAAGATAGCGTTTACCCTCATGTAACTTGCATTTCGTCCACGGCACTGCACCACCACATCCTTGTAAATCAAACGGTTCGGGTGCTTTCGTTGTCATACTGTCTGCCTTCTGTAGCTGCGGAGCAAACCTGTATGCATGATCTTGCCCTGCGGCTAAACAAGATGGAAGCGAATCCACAGTTTCTTCGAATGATGTGAATGTACAGCAAACAAATCAAATGTATGATTTCTTTATTTCTGATCTCTCTCTCTCTCTCTCGCCTTTTTGTGCGGGCCACTCGTCTACTGTACACGATTAATGTTTATGCTCTGTCTACGTTGTACATTAATCTTTTTTCAGTGCTTTTTCATTGCACACTTCCAACTACAGAACAATAAACTTACGCAAAAACAATCGTGCAAACAAAAAAGCGTTCCAATGTGGCAACACATTTTCATCTGCATTATACAGTTTGCTAATGCTGATTAAAAGCAGTCGACTAAACAAGGATTATGCGTAAGCTTCCACCGGGATCCAATCCGGACTCTTCCTGCGAGTAAACCCGCTTCATTGCTAAATAGTCAATCATCGAGGCATTGAACACTCACCATGTTCAACGGTTTTTCACGCACCCATACTGTTTCATGTTGTACTTGCGTATCGGGACACATGCTTTTTTGCGTCCCAGTCTCACGTGGGCAACAAGGAATATAAACCTACGCAAGGGATACGCAAAGAATTTCGATCGTTTCGGGGGCGAAATTCTAATTTCAAGTGAATCATTAATTTTCTGACTTTTCACAGACCACAAAAAGCCATTTTTCTCCTGCCAAACCTTTCTCGGGCATGATTTATTATCGAGACAAACACAACACCTTCCAGCAAAAGAGGGGTTAGTTGTGGCTTTGCTTATATCCAACCAAAAAAAAAACACCCAAAAATGATCATTCTCCAACCATTTTCACCATTTCCAACAACCATCTTAATCATTCTTCTTGTGTCTTGTTGTTTGCGCGTGTGTTCATGGTGAAATTTTGCTTACTTATACGAGCACTTTAACAAACAAGTATTGCCCAAAGCATCCCCATGATCCGTTGATATGCCCGCAAATAGAGCAAGCCAAATCCTCGCGTGAGAAGTTTCTATTCTGGCCATTTGCTAAGGTGCAATGGTGGTGATGGTGGTGGTGGTGGTGGTGGTGGTGATGAACGGTACAAATTCACCACCAGGACCACCAGGACCACCGAACACAAAACCGGTGCCAAGTTCGTACATTTAAGAAGCAAAACTCCGGCAGAGCACCGATAGAGCGAATGGTGGTACACTCTCGTCCGACGGTTTTGCAATCATAGCACCCGGAACTCGGAACCCGGTAATGTTGTAGAGAAAACTATTAGAAAATGAAGGGTTCCTACACTCCGCCCCTTGTGGGCCTGGGTCTCCGGGTTTGCCGTCCCGGAACAATACCGAACTGCCGGGCCCGGAACGGTTCACAAAAAAGGGGTGGTATCTTTTTCTTCTACCGGGGTCGGCTCCATTCAGAAGGAACTGACGCGCATAGGATCTGCCTGAGCTCGGACCGGCGAGTTAGACGAAACTAAGCGTGCGGTGTGCTAAAGGTTCGAATTGCTTTGTACTTCCCGCAGGAACAGGAGGAACCCACCTTGCACTCCTGAAGGGTCACACCGAGTCCCACAAAAAGAAGACCACCGCTACACACTACGCGGTGTGGCGTTGGTAGCCAATGCAGGAGTTGAGGAGTGTGATTTGGGAACATTTTCGACCAGTTGAACTCGGCTCGTTTGTTCGCATCCGACGTTCAGGGATAATAGCGGAGCAGGTTCTAGGTAGATAGTGCAGCAGCCTCGCCTCAGCACGATAGTTTTCCGCCCTTCTACGTCCGGGGTTTTTTAGGGTGAGTGCGGTTAGGTACCAACTTCGCACCGGTTGGGCGAGAAGTTAGCCATCCCACTAGCCATGCCCGCCACACGAAGGAGTTTTCCTCGCACACCGGTCGCTTTGCCGTTGCCGGGTGTACTAAGAACCGAAGCGAGATTGGTGCACGATATTTTGTGCTGAAATTACTAATTTATAGTTTTAAAAAGTGGTCACTGGATCTGGTGCAATGGTTGGACCAGGGTGCTTTGTTGACCGGTGGCGCACACCGGCCGACTAAAACTGTTGTAAGGCAATATATTTGCCTCGAAGAATCATCCAGCTAGTGGGGGGAGGATGGAAAAGCAGATCGGAGTGCTGTGCTTACCGGTACCGGGGTTCCCTGAGCTGAGAATCGGGAATATTAGAAAATTTTGAACCATAAAAGTTAAACCGCTTCGAGTAACGAGCTGTCCGTAAGGTTTCCACGAAAACACGAACGTTGTTTAATAGCAGTAAAGCAGTATACTAAAAATTCACTGCAGGAAGCATTTGGAGAGTGAGAGAAAACGAGAGTTTTGCAAAGGTCTGGTGTAATATTGCTGTATAACAATTTAATGACTTGCTGGAAATTTTAGAGTGATGCAATATTATCTTTTTGGAAACGGGTTTAGCTCTCGTTTTAGGGATAACGTATCGAAAAGTTTTTTTTTCCGAATAAACCTTAGCTTTTGAAGCGCCATATGTATTATTAGCATTGGAATCCGATAAGACACCATGCAATACATCTTTTTCGCTTGAAATCAGCTGAATTAAGCCCTTCTCCAGTGGTGCCTGATTTATCTGAAACTCCGATAAAACATACAAAGAGCACACACAGCACATCCACCATGCAGTACACAATATAATAAACCATAGCCCAACGGCAGATCCCTTATGCACCCCGGGCCCGGTTCGAGTCACGCGGGTCAGGCATAAATAATACTAATGCATTTTAGCACCAGCCGTCCTGCACGCGCACTCTGTTCGTAGGTGTAATGCCAAACGGTGCTGCATGCTCCAAATCATATCAAATGTCATCGCGATGCCAACCCATCACATCAGCTGCATTTGCACGGGGGAACCTACTCATCACTCACGAAATGTATGGTTTCTTCTGTACGGTGCTATTACACATTCTATCTATTAATCTTCTCTCTCCAGCACAGGTAGCTTAGGTATCGTTTTTTTTTTTGTTCACTAAAAGCATTACCCAACTAACGGGGGACATGTTATGCGATACACGCCGTACCCGCACTATGGCCGAACGATGCATCTTAATTGAATTGTGATGATTTTATGGAGCCTTTCACTGTAACAATAAATCACCGTAATGTCGGCACAGTGTTTAAGTAGGATTGTTGTTAGTTTAGGTAAAAGTGTGCTCCCGCACAACTTCCCCATCTGCTTTCGACACACCAAGACTTGCCCGACTCCTCGGGACCAGCCGGGCAAAGTTCAGATGAGATGAGGTTTTCCCATCTTTTTCTTCTACCGGGGTCGGCTCCATTCAGAAGGAACTGACGCGCATAGGATCTGCCTGAGCTCGGACCGGCGAGTTAGACGAAACTAAGCGTGCGGTGTGCTAAAGGTTCGAATTGCTTTGTACTTCCCGCAGGAACAGGAGGAACCCACCTTGCACTCCTGAAGGGTCACACCGAGTCCCACAAAAAGAAGACCACCGCTACACACTACGCGGTGTGGCGTTGGTAGCCAATGCAGGAGTTGAGGAGTGTGATTTGGGAACATTTTCGACCAGTTGAACTCGGCTCGTTTGTTCGCATCCGACGTTCAGGGATAATAGCGGAGCAGGTTCTAGGTAGATAGTGCAGCAGCCTCGCCTCAGCACGATAGTTTTCCACCCTTCTACGTCCGGGGTTTTTTAGGGTGAGTGCGGTTAGGTACCAACTTCGCACCGGTCGGGCGAGAAGTTAGCCATCCCACTAGCCATGCCCGCCACACGAAGGAGTTTTCCTCGCACACCGGTCGCTTTGCCGTTGCCGGGTGTACTAAGAACCGAAGCGAGATTGGTGCACGATATTTTGTGCTGAAATTACTAATTTATAGTTTTAAAAAGTGGTCACTGGATCTGGTGCAATGGTTGGACCAGGGTGCTTTGTTGACCGGTGGCGCACACCGGCCGACTAAAACTGTTGTAAGGCAATATATTTGCCTCGAAGAATCATCCAGCTAGTGGGGGGAGGATGGAAAAGCAGATCGGAGTGCTGTGCTTACCGGTACCGGGGTTCCCTGAGCTGAGAATCGGGAATATTAGAAAATTTTGAACCATAAAAGTTAAACCGCTTCGAGTAACGAGCTGTCCGTAAGGTTTCCACGAAAACACGAACGTTGTTTAACAGCAGTAAAGCAGTATACTAAAAATTCACTGCAGGAAGCATTTGGAGAGTGAGAGAAAACGAGAGTTTTGCAAAGGTCTGGTGTAATATTGCTGTATAACAATTTAATGACTTGCTGGAAATTTTAGAGTGATGCAATATTATCTTTTTGGAAACGGGTTTAGCTCTCGTTTTAGGGATAACGTATCGAAAAGTTTTTTTTTCCGAATAAACCTTAGCTTTTGAAGCGCCATATGTATTATTAGCATTGGAATCCGATAAGACACCATGCAATACATCTTTTTCGCTTGAAATCAGCTGAATTAAGCCCTTCTCCAGTGGTGCCTGATTTATCTGAAACTCCGATAAAACATACAAAGAGCACACACAGCACATCCACCATGCAGTACACAATATAATAAACCATAGCCCAACGGCAGATCCCTTATGCACCCCGGGCCCGGTTCGAGTCACGCGGGTCAGGCATAAATAATACTAATGCATTTTAGCACCAGCCGTCCTGCACGCGCACTCTGTTCGTAGGTGTAATGCCAAACGGTGCTGCATGCTCCAAATCATATCAAATGTCATCGCGATCCCAACCCATCACATCAGCTGCATTTGCACGGGGGAACCTACTCATCACTCACGAAATGTATGGTTTCTTCTGTACGGTGCTATTACACATTCTATCTATTAATCTTCTCTCTCCAGCACAGGTAGCTTAGGTATCGTTTTTTTTTTTGTTCACTAAAAGCATTACCCAACTAACGGGGGACATGTTATGCGATACACGCCGTACCCGCACTATGGCCGAACGATGCATCTTAATTGAATTGTGATGATTTTATGGAGCCTTTTACTGTAACAATAAATCACCGTAATGTCGGCACAGTGTTTAAGTAGGAAAATAGTAACAATTCCTTAATACAGTGGTTTTATGACGCCCAACAGCAGGCAATATGGTATAACGCCTACAAATTTAATAGAAATTAGCTCGGATTGTATGAGCTGCACAGACAAGGTTGCAAGAGATGATTGCAATTCGTACGTATCTGAAGGCTGCCTTTGACGGGGTGTCTAAGCATATACTTTTAGTATAATACGACTGGATGGTCTTTCCTGCTCCTATATTGTTGTGACTTCCCTCATATTATGTCAACAGGACGCAATACGTGAAATTCGGTGAATCTAACTCCGACACTTTTTTGAGCACATCTACATTCGCACAGAGTAGCGATCTTAGTCCTCTTATGTTTTTAATGTACTTAAATGATGTCACTTGAATAACGGATGGTTGACGTGAAAAGTCTTCATCGTTTTCCTTCGTATTATATAGAGCTGCTAAACATTCTTGACATTTTTTACTTGCGATCAACCGTACAGAAAGGATCGGAGATCTTGGGGTCTTACAAGGTCACGAATTAACATTTATATATCTCGTAAAAGACACATTAAACAGAGCTAAAAGATCTAAGCATAGTAAGTAAAATGACAAACAATCCTTTTTGTGTAAAATACCTGTTTAATCCGCGTGTAATTGTCTAGTAAGATTAAGTTTAGAATAAAGATCTATTGTGTGGTGTCCTCAAACTGGTTGCCCCAAGAAAAACTAAAGCAAAAAATAGGTTCAAGCGCAAGGTCATCCAATTTGCTGTCGATGATTAAACACAACTCGAGCTATGCTGTGAATGAACCAATGACAGCCAAGATACATAGCTTTAACTCGTTATCTTCTTCTTCTTTCTTGGCCTAACGACCTGTTAGGTCTTCTTCTTCTTTCTTGGCCTAACGACCTTTTTGGTCATGCCTGCCATTTCTGGCTTACTAGACTTATTGTTACCGCATAGTTGGATAGTCACTCCTCACTATGGGGGAACGGCCCAGATGAGACTTGAACTCTGGTCCTGTCGTGTGAAGACCAGTGCCGTTGTCGCGTCTGTCATCGGGCCGAATCGTTATATGCAATCTAAAATTGGAACGTATGCTATAATAGTAAAATAGTCTAAAAACTGCACATGCACTGTTCATGCACTGTAGAATTTCCTCTAAAACAACAACTTGAGAAGGCCAATTTCAACATCTGTTCATTTGTTTACTGGCTTTTTTGCGTTCCTTTGCATAGTATCCGTCTAGACAAGGACAATATGAACTGACCGTCTGTGTCTGTCTCCTGTCTCTATGGAACAATCTCCCATAACAAATATTTGCGGGTGCTGGTCATAACGAAGAGACTGACCCCATCGACACCAGCAGTTGATCGTTAAGTAGTCAAGAAAGAGAACAACACCTTTGCCAAGCTCCAAAAAAATCCATGTCTAACGTTTTTGTAGAATCCTTCTTGAACACAAGAATCGATCGAAGATGTTTATGGTGTGATTTAAATTAAATAACACCAAACAGTAGGCAATTTACACCTAGATCGCTCTTTTAACTATTGCTCTACCTTGTTAAAGCTCTGATCTTCGATTAAACCTTACAGGCACACACACAGTGATTGTCAGCCCACAAACACTAAGATTGCATGTCGGTTCCGTTCTCGTGTCGTCTCGTATCAGCAAATCACTCCTTTCCAATCGTACCAATGCCACTCATTAATTTATTTCGCGAGCCTTACTGCACACGCAAATCCGAAAACCAGCTCGAAACGCGACGGTGCAAACAGTGCCCAACAAGAGCCGTTCTCTGGGTTCCAGGTATAACACGGTGGTACACATTATCCGGAGGGTGATGTCGTTAGATGCAATTCCTGGCACCGTTGCATCCAACCCGAACTTGGTCCGGTGCAGTATGCATTTTCCATCAAACCGGACGAAACGCATTAGTGCTCTGGCACGGACTCTGGGATGACTGGGTGATGTTTTTTGTTGTTGTTGTGAGTACTTTTTTCGCCGTGTCATCGTTATTCTTTTCCATCTCCGTTTTTGGGGGGCCAGGACTTGCTTGCATTTTTTTTATTTTGGCTTTATTCCTGCGATATTCGTTTGATACTCGGTTTGCACGCCCGTGGGCTCCGTCATCGTCAAGGATGTTATCGCAGTTCCTGATGGCACAGAATGGGGCTTCCAACGGGGCGAACACACCAACCTCAGACCCTGCCACAACCTTCACATTGATCCTTCCCGACCCGTACGTACTAAAACCCGGAGCCAGCTCATGTGTTTCGTGTGCTCGTGAAATGAGATCGAGCTGAAATGTTCTGTCGCCGGGAGACGGCTTTGTTGCAAGATTCGAGCATTCCAGGGTTTTGCATTGGCGATGATAATACTTGATTACATACCGGCGCAACCGACATGCGAACGGAGCATGCGAAACCACCCATCTCTCTAACCTGCAGCTGACCCGTCGGCATAGAATCGAGCTAAAATCAACGAAACCGTCCCAATAACCCGTCAGCATCGACCACCGACAGCATCAGTCAGTAGGCAACGGTTCGTACGAATTCGTGTATGGCTCGAACTGCATCTAATGGTGCACAAATGCAGTTGCTGCAAAAGCCCTGATGCACCACTACTACTTGGTGGTGATGATGCTTCTAACACATGCAGCCGAACGTGCATGACCCCCGGATGGATGCGATTGCAGCCGATGCAGTGTGTTAGAAAGCACGAGCAAATGCAACTGCTGCACGCATATCGACAAAAGCATTTGCCATCCCGTGGAGCCGTTGGGCAGCGCTCCACTCGTCTCGCGTCCACCAGTCTCCAATCCTAGCGTTTGCAAAGCTAGCAAAACGGAGCCCATAAAGCAAAACGGGTAATATATAACGGACAGCTTTCGGTCGAGGACAAAAAAACAAACGCCACCCGATGTCAAATATTGTACCTGGATTACGACTCGATAGAACGCTCTGTGCTCTGTGCTGTGGAGCAGCAGGGTCTGCAGTGGTGGGGAACAGCAACCCGAAGGACTCAGCCCCATACAGACTTACGCACATACACGCACGTACCTCGCGAGGTCCGGAAAGGCGAGTCCGAAACGAATCAAGAGTGGAATTTGGAATCCCTTTTGAATTGAATTTTTCACGTCCGTTGCAAAGAAGGCCGGTCGGGCATGGGGTACGGCGCAACGAGAGGATATCCGGGAGGGAAATGCAGCTCAAGCGGATGGATGGGTCGACCGGATGTGAGGTTGCTATTTGCACCAGAAACCTCGAGAACGCACGCACAACCCGTGGTGCATCGGGTAGATCCACATCCACATCACACTTGATGGCTATCCCATGCACACATACACACACCGGCATCCAGACACACACACACACAAAGGCACGGTAGTGCAAGAGAGCGAGGAGCATAGCTCCTGCTAACCTCCGCTCAAGGATACCGAATCCTGATGCGATAGATTGAGTGAGCCGGTGCACCAGCAAGTAAGACCGGTGCAACCGCTGCACTGCCAAGCGGCACCAAGAGTTGCACAGGCAACAGGGCACCCAAACATTGCCGATGCCGAACACCAACGGGATGCAAAGTGCATCGTCAGGGAAACGCATCCAAGTGGAAACCTGGCCTGGCAGCAGCAGCATCAGCACTAGATGAATGAAGATGAAAAGTGCATGAAAATTATTTGCAGTCCCTGTGTCTGTTCTCTCACACGCGCACACACCCACATGGCGCACACACACACGCACGTAAAATGACGCACAAACAAATGCGACCATACCATAAATATGCATCCCGAGACTTGGGAAATTTACAGGCTTTTTCAATTTCCACTAGCCTATCGGCCCACCTTGGACGAGATGATCGTGGCCCTGCTAAAACCCTGAGCCTGCACATCATGGGTTGGTGTTGGTTGGGGTTCGACCCGTCGCCCGTGCATTTCGAAGTGCACTCTGTCAAATGCATCAAAACGCATAAATTTTTCCCCGGAGAAATGGGATAAAATTTCAAACCCACTCTCCCACACACTCTCTCCAACCCATCACGCCCCATCAACCCAAGTAATGGTTCTCCAGATATCGGTGTAACGGTTAGATGAGAGGGCAATCTAAAAATTTACAAACTAAAAAACCTGCAGCTGCGCATTGACCTTTTACACCGTCGTACGGCAAATACTGGGATACATTGAATTTTGTAGCAAGCTTTGGTGCAACACCTCGCAAAACACACACTTTTCGAATTAACCACACTTGCTTACCTGGTGCGTGCATCAGAGTACGTGACGTCTTTTTTCTCCAAGACGATGTCCCGCCTGGAATCTCAAACTCAACAGGAACACCTCAACAGCCTAAGACACCGTAAACGTTTTGGTTTGGTTGGTTTGCTTTCGCTTCCACGGCAGTTACCGATCCGATCCACGCTCGGCTTAAGACTGATCGTCAGCAAACGGTTTCGACTCGACTCGATGTACCGTACATGCCATCACATCAACCCCATCCACAAAGGTCCACTCTAATCGATCTTGGCGTACGGAGATAACCAAAAAAAAAGCACAAAATCGATGTACCAACTGGTTCTTGCCGGTTTCCGTTCTCGCAAGAAAGCAACCTTTTCATCGGGAAAAGGGTCAAAAACTCTCACGAGACATAAGGTCTCGACTTCTTGAAGCGTCTTCTCGCGACCAGTTGGATCAAGCTGGATGACCACTTTTTCATCCCAAAAAAAAAAACAAACCAGATTTAAACTGGAAACATGGGAGAACGTCGTGGGCTACGTACGAGCATCCTAATGTACGCTGAAAGTCCTCATTATATGTGTATTGCGACTGAGGGGTTTTTAGTGTAGGAAAAAAAGAGAAACATCTTCAAGTTATTCTTGTCTCGAATTTCACATTTGCTGGCGTTATCCCGGTGTTGTTTGTTTGGTATCGTCTTTACTCCTGTTCACCTTTTTGCTCCAGTGGTAGTAAGGAGTAGATGAAATAGGGTTTGAAGATACCAAACCGTTTAACAAGAACGCATCAACGTGCCTCAGAAACCGTCTTTTCGTAGTGATGACTGAGTGAGAAACTTATTCTGCTCTTTTTTTCGATTTATGTTGCGTCAATACATACTATCCGTGACATTGGCTGAAAACTCTCCTAGCCTGTGTGTATCCATTGCATCACTACGCGTACCGTACAACGACTTGGTATGGTTTCATTCCAACATTTTCGATTAAAGCCTAGCAGTAGATGGCCGTTATCCTGGCCATCTCTTTCTAACCCACTTTTACACCCAAGTGGTGAACTCTGGATAGTAGTTCAAAAATATTGAAACATTTAAAGAAATATTTTCCCCATTTTTAGTTGTTTTTGTAAGATCATTTGAGCTTCATTTTGTAAGCTTGAAGTAATATGTCTTTAAGATTGGGTCAAACATTTCTCAAATTCGCGTTCGAAGAGTATCAATGCCATCGATGTTTTCGTTGTAGCCCAACACTAATCCAGCAGATCTGGTCTTCTTCTTCTTTGGCTCTACAGCTTCGACAGGCCAACTCTAAACTTCGACTCTAAAACTTGCCTGCCATTACTGGCTTTTCTTTACTTGGTTTTATCCGTAGCTGGATAGTCAGGCCTGCGTCTGGATCCGGTCTATGTTTAGGTTTCCCGTTACTGGCTTCTCAGCTAAATGACTGACTATTTTAGCTTAGGATAATTAATCCGATGAAGCTAGAAATGGTTGGTCTGGCTGGGCATCTTTCAAACTTTTCCCAGAAGTTAGCCGAGATGGTGGAAGTGGAATTGAATTAGTCACTATTGAATTAGTAAATAACTAAATTGATGTTTACCTTGTTAGTATTTACTTCAAACTTCTTCCAAGGATGTTGGTCTTAATACGAAACATTCCATAAATTTTGTTGATATAATCAAGATTTTTAGCCAACAATAAAGGTCTGTCCAATGAAGTTGAATAACTAAAAAATCTTCAATAAATCCTTTCCATGCAAATATAAACTTATGGAGATCTTCTGGATACTTCAAATGATTGTGCGTTTGGCCAACTGACATATTACTATAGTATAAAATGGAATGCACCATCAACCAGAAGATCGAAGCCGAGCACAGCTCCGATTATGTCCTTTTGAGTGCGTTTGTGAGCTGTAGCTTTTCAATAGAAACATTTGAACTTTCCAATAACCGACCCGAGTGTAAACAGTCCTATTCCTTCGGTTCAAAAATACGTTCCAAGTGAATTTAATTTTCTACAACAAGCGTAACGTACGTACCAGCAGGTGCATACAAAGCATGATGCACGTACAGTATCGTGTAAGCTGCAGCCAGCCCTAGAACCTGCCGAGAAATAATACGCTCTAATGAGTTTCGGTGTAGCGTGTTAAGGAAACTTTTCTAAACTCGTTCCCTCCCATTTTCTTTGCCCCCCCACCCACCACGTACCACGTCTTCCCAACTCCTTCTCCGGCGTCATCTGCATCAGGGCACAGATCTATCGTCCGATCCTGTCTTGCACATCGCCACGGAACGCTCGGTGCACAGGCGATATGCGATATTCAAGACTCAAAGCACCATGACGCTACATGACAGCATCCTCCCGGGGAATCGCCCAACGAAGGGCGGGTCAAAGCTCTTGTACTATTATCTATCGCTGGGAAGAAAGTTTCCCGTTACTGCTCAACAAAAACCAAACTGCTACTACACCAAAAAAAAAAAGAAGGAATATTAAAATAATAAAACTTCTCGTGCTGCTGCCACTGCTTTCGGTTGGCGGTACCGGTTCTATTCGGAGGTCCTACGGTGAAACCAAAAAGAACCTAGGAAACGTTTGGACGGGAACTGCAACATCACACCGCTACACGCCAACGGTAATTTTAAACTTTTCCTTTCGCCTGCGCTTAAGCCGGGACCAGTTTTTGCGGTACAGGGTACAGATTGACCGTGTTCAACAGCTTCGGTGCAGAAACTTTCCTTGTCCGCTAGTTTTGGCGTGAATTGAATTATTTATTCAGACAATTTGCCCTTCAGCTGCTTAGGGCAGCTCGGTTGGCGCTTTGACGCTCCCGCTTTTCAATGCTGCCGGCCAGTGTGAAGCGCAATCAAATGGTGAGAGATAGAGCGCACGACTGATTGCCGATTTGTTAACGGTAGCCTTCTCAGGTTAAGCATTGAGCAAACATTGAGCAACAATATGTCCTTACAAAATCCTCTTTCTACTAAGCTAGCTCGTAATACGTTCGAACCCTTGCGTGGGGCTTCTCCTAATGTTGAGCCTTTTTCCATGCTCGACTGCCAAAGGATTTCCAGCAGTAAAAACACTTTAATGAATAGCCAACTTCTCTCGGTGGCCGGACATTTGCATTCGCACCTAGATCAATAAGCCGATGCGATGCTTAGCTGTGGACGAAAAGAGGGCGAACCACTATCGAGGAAAGTGGCATGGCGTGCGCGCGCGCCTATCTGTGGTAGTGCCGCCCTACCGGCGTGTATGGACACCCGCATCCATACACACACACACACACGTACGAGCACGCACGGCACACGGCATGTGTGCCTTCGAACGCACCACACTACCCAACCGAACCGTCGTAGGTCGTCGGAAGCAGGAGCGAATTTTTAAACAACTTTCGCCCCCATTTAAAACAACTACCGTTTTTTCATCTAATTCCTAAAAAAAGAGGAAATAAATTTAATACTCTCGTACTCTCGCTCGCTTCTGCAGCGTCGGTCACCCAGCCCAGCCCAACTAACGGCCAGCATTGAGGGCGCCTGCCCACACACACACACCGGCTACCGTGGTGTCGCCCTCTTTCTACACCGATCGGAACTTCTTTGCCGAGAGCGCTCATCTTGTTGCTGCAAAGTACGAAAACCCTCGGTCTGGTCATCTGTAGGTGACGATGACGACGATGATGATGATGATGATGATGATGAGGATGGTCCATGCGGCAGCAAAGCCATTTCTTACAATGTGCCCCTTGCAGCTTGTCGATTACCATCCCTTCGTGGTCGCTGGTGTTCGGTGGTTTGGTTTTTGGTTGATTTTGTAAAACGGGAGCAAAAGAAGAATATTCAAACATGACTTTCCAACCCGGATGATGCGAAACGGGCGGTTTGCCTTTCGATGGGAAGACCATGTGGTAATGGCCGCATATATGTAGAGCGTAGCTTTTCAAGTTTTGTCAGAAAACGGTCGTCTTCGTCCCGTCATCAGCATGGCCATCGTCAGCGTTGGGTAGAAGAATAGTCTGGTTGGTTAGAATAAAACTTCCATCAAATCGGATGCTAACTCCCATCAGGATTGTTTTAGCATTCCGACTGCAAAAGGGTTTTCTTCCCCCGGTCCTGCCGTGTGAAGACCGGCGCCGCTATCGGATACACCACCGGGCCGCCCCACTTGAG
Organism: Anopheles maculatus; assembly: GCA_002091835.1. Taxonomy (NCBI): domain Eukaryota; kingdom Metazoa; phylum Arthropoda; class Insecta; order Diptera; family Culicidae; genus Anopheles; species Anopheles maculatus. The sequence continues at coordinate 5,133 of KZ061539.1, read as the reverse complement.
ACTAAAGCTGCCTAAACTTAACTGAACTGACTTACTTTTATCCGAAGATGCTGGATAATTATCAAACATTATTCTAAAATGTCAGCATTTGGTGCAACTCCTGCAAAGTTGTTTGGCATGTTAAGGATGAATTAAATCTCTTGGTTGTTGAAACACTTTTTTTGATAATTTCTTTTGTACTATCGTTGCGTTCTTCTGATGCGGACAAATATAGTTAAACTAAAAACAGGTTAATTTAAAAAAATCTACAATATATGAAGAAAGCCTTTAAAATACCATGTAGCAAAATGAGTCTTTATTCAAAAGACTCAAAAAAAGTCTTAATATTTTCATACAAAACAAACTGATGCAACTTATGAAGAAAACCCTTTGGCAGTCGGAATGCTAAAACAATCCTGATGGGAGTTAGCATCCGATTTGATGGAAGTTTTATTCTAACCAACCAGACTATTCTTCTACCCAACGCTGACGATGGCCATGCTGATGACGGGACGAAGACGACCGTTTTCTGACAAAACTTGAAAAGCTACGCTCTACATATATGCGGCCATTACCACATGGTCTTCCCATCGAAAGGCAAACCGCCCGTTTCGCATCATCCGGGTTGGAAAGTCATGTTTGAACATTCTTCTTTTGCTCCCGTTTTACAAAATCAACCAAAAACCAAACCACCGAACACCAGCGACCACGAAGGGATGGTAATCGACAAGCTGCAAGGGGCACATTGTAAGAAATGGCTTTGCTGCCGCATGGACCATCCTCGTCATCATCATCATCATCATCATCGTCGTCATCGTCACCTACAGATGACCGGACCGAGGGTTTTCGTACTTTGCAGCAACAAGATGAGCGCTCTCGGCAAAGAAGTTCCGATCGGTGTAGAAAGAGGGCGACACCACGGTAGCCGGTGTGTGTGTGTGGGCAGGCCCTCAATGCTGGCCCGTTAGTTGGGCTGGGCTGGGTGACCGACGCTGCAGAAGCGAGCGAGAGTACGAGAGTATTAAATTTATTTCCTCTTTTTTTAGGAATTAGATGAAAAAACGGTAGTTGTTTTAAATGGGGGCGAAAGTTGTTTAAAAATTCGCTCCTGCTTCCGACGACCTACGACGGTTCGGTTGGGTAGTGTGATGCGTTCGAAGGCACACATGCCGTGTGCCGTGCGTGCTCGTACGTGTGTGTGTGTGTGTATGGATGCGGGTGTCCATACACGCCGGTAGGGCGGCACTACCACAGATAGGCGCGCGCGCACGCCATGCCACTTTCCTCGATAGTGGTTCGCCCTCTTTTCGTCCACTGCTAAGCATCGCATCGGCTTATTGATCTAGGTGCGAATGCAAATGTCCGGCCACCGAGAGAAGTTGGCTATTCATTAAAGTGTTTTTACTGCTGGAAATCCTTTGGCAGTCGAGCATGGAAAAAGGCTCAACATTAGGAGAAGCCCCACGCAAGGGTTCGAACGTATTACGAGCTAGCTTAGTAGAAAGAGGATTTTGTAAGGACATATTGTTGCTCAATGTTTGCTCAATGCTTAACCTGAGAAGGCTACCGTTAACAAATCGGCAATCAGTCGTGCGCTCTATCTCTCACCATTTGATTGCGCTTCACACTGGCCGGCAGCATTGAAAAGCGGGAGCGTCAAAGCGCCAACCGAGCTGCCCTAAGCAGCTGAAGGGCAAATTGTCTGAATAAATAATTCAATTCACGCCAAAACTAGCGGACAAGGAAAGTTTCTGCACCGAAGCTGTTGAACACGGTCAATCTGTACCCTGTACCGCAAAAACTGGTCCCGGCTTAAGCGCAGGCGAAAGGAAAAGTTTAAAATTACCGTTGGCGTGTAGCGGTGTGATGTTGCAGTTCCCGTCCAAACGTTTCCTAGGTTCTTTTTGGTTTCACCGTAGGACCTCCGAATAGAACCGGTACCGCCAACCGAAAGCAGTGGCAGCAGCACGAGAAGTTTTATTATTTTAATATTCCTTCTTTTTTTTTTTGGTGTAGTAGCAGTTTGGTTTTTGTTGAGCAGTAACGGGAAACTTTCTTCCCAGCGATAGATAATAGTACAAGAGCTTTGACCCGCCCTTCGTTGGGCGATTCCCCGGGAGGATGCTGTCATGTAGCGTCATGGTGCTTTGAGTCTTGAATATCGCATATCGCCTGTGCACCGAGCGTTCCGTGGCGATGTGCAAGACAGGATCGGACGATAGATCTGTGCCCTGATGCAGATGACGCCGGAGAAGGAGTTGGGAAGACGTGGTACGTGGTGGGTGGGGGGGCAAAGAAAATGGGAGGGAACGAGTTTAGAAAAGTTTCCTTAACACGCTACACCGAAACTCATTAGAGCGTATTATTTCTCGGCAGGTTCTAGGGCTGGCTGCAGCTTACACGATACTGTACGTGCATCATGCTTTGTATGCACCTGCTGGTACGTACGTTACGCTTGTTGTAGAAAATTAAATTCACTTGGAACGTATTTTTGAACTGAAGGAATAGGATTGTTTACACTCGGGTCGGTTATTGGAAAGTTAAAACGTTTCTATTGAAAAGCTAACGGGATGATGGTGCATTTGTAGTTATTGTTGATAGTTAGAAGTTTCGATCTTGATAAGTTATTGTTTGTATCGAAAGGATTTATTGAAGATTTTGGTTGTCGAATGAGATTGCACTTTTTGGTTATTCAACTGACATTAGACAGATCTTTATTGTTGGATAAAAATTTTGATTATACCAACAATATTTATGGAATGTTCCTTATTAAGACCAACATCCTTGGAAGAAGTTAGTAGTAAATACTGGCAAGATAAACATCAATTTGGTTATTTACTAATTGAATAGTGATACAATTTCACTTCCACCATGTCGGTTAACTTTTGGGCAAAGTTGGAAAGATCCCCTGCCAGACCTACCATGTCTAGTTTCATCGGATTAATTATCCTAAGCTGAAATAGTCAGTCATTCAGCTGAGACCAGATCCAGACGCAGGACTGACTATGCAGCTATGGGTAAAACCAAGTCAAAGAAAGCCAGTAATGGCAGGCAAAGGCCTGTCGAAGTTGTAGAGTCAAAGAAGAAAAACACTAGATCTGCTGGATTAGTGTTGGGCTACAACGAAAACAACGATGACATTGATACTCTTCGAACGCGAATTTGGGAAATGTTTGACTCAATCTTAAAGACATATTACGTCAAGTTTACAAAATGAAGCTCAAAAGAGCTTACAAGAACAACTAATATTATTTCTGATACATATCTTTAAATGTTTAATTGTTTTTGAGCTACTATCCTGAGTTCATCACTTGGGTGTAAAAGTTTGTTAGAAAGGGAAGAAATGGAAAACGGCCATCTACTGCTAGGCCCTTATCGAAAATGTTGGAATGAAACCATACCAAGTCGTTGTACGGTACGCGTAGTGATGCAATGGATACACACAGGCTAGGAGATTTTTCAGCCAATGTCACGGATAGTATGTCTTAACGCAACATAAATCGAAAATGATAATCCGAATAAGTTTTTCACTCAGTCATCACTACGAAAAGACAGTTTCTGAGGCACGCTGATGCGTTCTTGTTAAAACCTTTGGTATCTTCAAACCCTATTTCATTTACTCCTTACTACCACTGGAGCAAAAAGGTGAACAGGAGTAAAGATGATACCAAACAAACAACACCGGGATAACGCAAGCAAATGTGAAACTCGAGACAAGAATAACTTGAAGATGTTTCTCTTTTTTTCCTACACTAATAACCCCTTCTTTTCAGTCGCAATACACATATAATGAGAACATTCAGCGTACATTAGGATGCTCGTACGTAGCCCACGACGTTCTCCCATGTTTCCAGTTTAAATCTGGTTTGTTTTTTTTTTTTGGGATGAAAAAGTGGTCATCCAGCTTGATCCAACTGGTCGCGAGAAGACGCTTCAAGAAGTCGAGACCTTATGTCTCGTGAGAGTTTTTGACCCTTTTCCCGATGAAAAGGTTGCTTTCTTGCGAGAACGGAAACCGGCAAGAACCAGTTGGTACATCGATTTTGTGCTTTTTTTTTGGTTATCTCCGTACGCCAAGATCGATTAGAGTGGACCTTTGTGGATGGGGTTGATGTGATGGCATGTACGGTACATCGAGTCGAGTCGAAACCGTTTGCTGACGATCAGTCTTAAGCCGAGCGTGGATCGGATCGGTAACTGCCGTGGAAGCGAAAGCAAACCAACCAAACATAACGTTTACGGTGTTTTAGACTGTTGAGGTGTTGCTGTTGAGTTTGAGATTCCAGGCGGGACATCGTCTCGGAGAAAAAAGACGTCACGTACTCTGATGCACGCACCAGGTAAGCAAGTGTGGTTAATTTGAAAAGTGTGTGTTTTGCGTGGTGTTGCACAAAAGCTTGCTACAAAATTCAATGTATCCCGTCGTATTTGCCGTACGACGGTGTAAAAGGTCAATGCGCAGCTGCAGGTTTTTTAGTTTATAAATTTTTAGATTGCCCTCTCATCTAGCCGTTACACCGATATCTGGAGAACCATTACTTGGGTTGATGGGGCGTGATGGGTTGGAGAGAGTGTGTGGGAGAGTGGGTTTGAAATTTTATCCCATTTCTCCTGGGAAAAATTTATGCGTTTTGATGCATTTGACAGAGTGCACTTCGAAATGCACGGGCGACGGGTCGAACCCCAACCAACACCAACCCATGATGTGCAGGCTCAGGGTTTTAGCAGGGCCACGATCATCTCGTCCAAGGTGGGCCGATGGGCTAGTGGAAATTGAAAAAGCCTGTAAATTTCCCAAGTCTCGGGATGCATATTTATGGTATGGTCGCATTTGTTTGTGCGTCATTTTACGTGCGTGTGTGTGCGCCATGTGGGTGTGTGCGCGTGTGAGAGAACAGACACAGGGACTGCAAATAATTTTCATGCACTTTTCATCTTCATTCATCTAGTGCTGATGCTGCTGCTGCCAGGCCAGGTTTCCACTTGGATGCGTTTCCCTGACGATGCACTTTGCATCCCGTTGGTGTTCGGCATCGGCAATGTTTGGGTGCCCTGTTGCCTGTGCAACTCTTGGTGCCGCTTGGCAGTGCAGCGGTTGCACCGGTCTTACTTGCTGGTGCACCGGCTCACTCAATCTATCGCATCAGGATTCGG